>JAGFBZ010000883.1:600000-897500 GCA_018398805.1 Hirundichthys speculiger
AGAAATGACCAGCCAGTCAACAGTATCTGTGGGTGCTGTCCTGACACACTCATGTACTGGGTGCTTGTACTTGATGTACAGAACATGTTGCAGTTGACGTGTCCACAGGCTGTAGAGTTTCAAGTCTATGCTGTGCTAGTTCCTTCACCTGAAGGGGGATCTAAACATGCATACAAATAAGGGTCTGAGGTGAATGACTGTTGAGTATTATTTTTATTTTTGACAATATTTCCTGGAATTATATCAAAAATGTGTCTGGTCTGAAGCTGAAGTACAAGAAGTCACCATCAATCTACTAGTAATGATGCCTGCAGTAAAATACAACTAACCAAACTCACCTGCTTCAGGCTGCATGTTGGAGGTAGGAGGTTGCTGGATGTGGTCATGCAGCACAGTTGATCAAGTACATATGCCCAGCAGCATGACATGGGTAATATTGGTCAACCATTTCACAAGGTACATGGAGGAGGAGCAGCACAGGTAGCCAGGCAGCAGCTCGAGTAAGAGCACAGCAGCTAACTGACTTGACACTGAGATACCGGTAATTTGCAAACATCTGCATTATTTTCTAGCACTATCAACTCTCTCTGTTTTAAAGTAAGCTAAACCCGTAGTACAAAAAATTTGATAAGAAAAAAACGTGACAAAAAAAAAAAAAGCAAGGTTTGTTTTCCTCCCTCTTCTCTATTTTCCAGACAGCGCACCTGGAAGCTTGGACCTTTTTACTTTAAAAAGCAGATACCTGATTTTTGACATCCGTCAGTCAGCTTCCCTCTTCCCCTCATTTCACATGCACAGATTCCCAACTTTCAACACGCTGCACACTTGTGGGTTAACCCGATTGAGATCAAAGATCTCTTTTACAAAGGAGACCTGGGCCACACACACACACAGTCACTCCCAAGGGCAATTTAGAGTCAGCAGTTAACCTAACATGTATGTTTTTGGACTGGGGGGAAGCTGGAGAAAGCCCACGAGAGTATGGGGAGAACATGCAGACTCCACACAGAAAAGCCCCCTGCTGGGATTTGAACCAGGAAACGCCTTGCTGTGAGGCGACAGTGCGAAACACCGAACCACCTGCCCTAAATGATAAACATGGGGGGCTCATTTTATTTTTGCATTTGTTATTTTTAAGGTGGAACTTGACTAAAGGGCACCAACGGACAGCAGTTGTGTGTAAATAGATGCCCAGCATGTGGCGCTCTAGGCGACAGCCTATATTGGCTGTGCCTGGAGCTGGCCCCGAGGAGGAGCTACTCATACCAAGAACGTCTGGGAGCTGAACGTCTTTTCCAATAAGGCTTAAATCTGGAAATCTGGACAAACTGTAGGGCAAATGAGCATGAACGGTCACATCTATCATATGACTTGACCAGGTGTTTGTTTAACTGCAGGTAAGTGTGATTAAATAAAGCTTAATGGTTCTAACTTAACTGCATCCCAAGAGCTGGATGAGGGCCACATGCACTGCCACTGCTCTGACAGATGCTCGGGGGCAAGCACAAGGGACGCCACTAATTACCGGACAGCTGCCCAGCAGACCCTCACCCTGCCCAGGGGACAGCCAGTCTATCTCACTCCACTGTCCTCTTGGGCTGTACTTGAGACCTGGCACTATCGTTGCCAATTTTAGTCCGTCTCCATAAGAAAAGGTTGGCAGAGCAGCTCCAGGGGAGCAGTGGTGGACTGCCCCAATCATCATTTGTGTGAAGGAGCTCTTAAAGATCATTTAAGACAGTCAGGTCCAAAAATATTTGGGCCAATGATAGTGGCGTTTATAATTTTGGTTTTATACACCGCCATAATGTAATTCAAAATAAAACAAGATGTGATCAAAATGTAGAATTTCATATTTAATGAAAAACGTTTCACAAATGTATACCATGCACCATTTAGAATCCCAGCCATTTTTTAATACCTAGATGAATATCCTTTCCAGTCAATGACTTGCTGAAGTCTGGATCCGAAGGACGTTGCCAAAGTTCAAGTTTCTCTTTGGAGACGTTTTACCAGGCCGTCACTGCAGCCATGGTCTTTCTGCACCAGCTTTTCCATCAATAACTGAAAAGCATGCTCCGTTGGGTTGAGATCAAGTGACTTGGTATGGACGTTTCGAGTCCAAGTGTCAAACTCAACCGAAATCCGGCCCACCACCTTGTTTTATCTGTGTGCACAGACAATCGTATAATATCTTTTGAGGCCTACATCAACCACAACTCCATGTCTCCCAATACGTCATGATATTTGTTACCTGCCCTGTGAGGGTATCCACCGAGTGGATGTCAGTCTGGGATTAAGTTGTTTACTACGACAGGTTTTTGGTCAAGTGATGAGTTAGAAGGAAAATGTCCAAGAAAAACTTAGAAAGGGCTAAAATGGTTTAAAAAGATTTGGGAAGCAAAAGCGTGCTTGAGTTTACAGAGGAAAATCAAATAATGAATTCAAAAGTAGTGTAAAAATACCCTTTTTTTAAAAATGGTCTGCTGCTAAAGTGCCATAACATTTGTTGTTCAAACTCTTTTAACATCAGCACTTAACAGTAACACAGATTTGGTATAAATCTCTTCTTAAAAAATGTCAAATAAAATAAAGCTTTTTGCCACTGCCAGGGTATTAATGTCATCCTGTTTTTATAAAAAATGAAAAAAAAAAAGTCTACAAACAAAATCCAACACATGATTGTGGCTCAGCCCAATCAGAACATTAAAACAGGTTATTTCTGAGGTAACAGCAGAAACTTTTAAAGGGGAGTTAAACTTGGCAGTTGTTACAAATAACCTTGTTTCTGTCAAATCCTCCGTCTGGGAGAACTTTAAAATGAAAATGTCCATGTTAAAGTTCAGTAACTTTACCAATCCGTGTATCATTCATTCTTTCCATTTTCAATTGTCAATCAGAGGATAAAAAATAAAAAGTGACATTTTATTACATATTTCATTTTTTAATCTAACACAAAAAATGAAAAAAATGCCTGTTTTTTTATATTTCAATTTTAGACTTGGATCAAAAATATGAAATTGAAAAACAGGCCACAAAACTGAATTTGTTTTATAATGGGGGCCTGGACTTTCTGTTGTCATTACACATTTGTGCCACTAGATGGAGCCGCACTGAAGTAACCAGCTAGAGAACAGCAGGACAGTGAACACATGGAGCAGATCTGATGGAACATGGAGGAATGACACGAAAAGTGGGGTTGCAGTCCACAATTTTTTTCAGACAGAATTGTTAATATTGCTACCTGAGTTGCTACCCGAACTGTAAAGTACACAGATTTTTACCGTTCTCCATGTCTGTTTTAGCTTTCCGCATGTTTACCTGCCGATTGTCTTCCGGTTCCGTCACAGCCAGTAACAGACTTTTCAAAACAAAAGCATGTGAGCAACATGTGTTAACGCGCGATAAAATAAATGTCGGCGTTAATAAACTAATGAGTTTACGTGATATTAACGCGTTAACTTGCCCAGCCCTAATATATATAAAATATACACAAACAATTCTTATAGGCTAACGGAAAGCCCAAGATAAGTTGGTGGGCTGTTGGTAAACACTCTGGTCTGTCTATTGTTTAACTGGCGAGCAATCCGTTTAAGATTTTCTCAGGGGTTCAACTGAGGCCAAATAACGCTTTTTATACAAGAGTTAATTCCAGAAGGTGGGGCTGTTTGTGCACGTCCACATGTGACTAAGTGGATGCGCATTGAAGCCATCTGGGCACACTCTTGTACGAGCTGACATGGGTTGTCAGACCACCTGTAATGCCTTTTTCCTAAACCTGCGATGGTACGATACCTAAGTTTGAGGAAAAGGGCAAAAGACACGCCCATTGCCACACCTACAAAGTGAGTAAAAGAGTCGACAAAATGTGTAGTGGCTATAGTTGGCGGAAGATGGCGTTAGCAGTTAGCGAAGGTTCCTATACATGCAAATTTGAGGGTAGCGGCTTGTGGTAATGGGTAAGGTGAAGGGTACGAACAGTGTGCTAATATTTGCCACCAAGCAAAGCAATGAAAAAACTGAGAGTTAAAAGTCAGACGATTTCCTTGACTGAACGTGTTTCCAAAAGTTACAGCACAAAATGACTCAGGAATGAAAACAGTTTTATTGTGGCTAAATAAATCCCCCCAAGCCCCCACGTGTCTTTTGGAAGTTAAATTTTTATCTTGGTGTATTCTGAATCTGTATGAGCAGGTTTGTCCTGACCAGAAATGGGCTCTTAGTGTCATCTCGTCAAGAAACCCCAAAACAGTCCAGGAACGAGCAACTGAGACAGCAAAGTAGGACCGCCCCTTTGATGGTAACCAGGATGGTAATGTGGTCCAAGATCAAATGGAGTCTGACATCTCTGGTTTAGGGTCATTATCCATCTGCACTACGAAGCTTCATCCTACCAGCTTTGTAAGATCTGAATGTGAGCATATGGCTCTGATGTACATCTCAGAATTCATTGTGCTACTTCTAACACCAGTTAGTCTAACTGGTGTTAGAAGAGTCTCGCTGGATGGAGTCTAAGGCCCAATCCCATTTCTCTTTTCTACCCCTACCCCTTAGCCCTACCCCTTAGCCCTACCCCTGGAAACGGAGTGCCAAGGGGTAGGGCCGAAAGTCAACCCCTCCGAATTGGGACACCCCTTCGACAATCGCATACGTCATCAGTAGTCGCCGCTGCCTCTTACGTAACCAGATGCGACAAGCGCTTGCCGGAGATCTCAGGAAAAAATGCCGTCTGCCAACACAGTCTCACTCCCAGCTCGTCGAAAACCGACACTTGGTCAGGGCCCTTCGGCGTCAGTTTCTGACTCACAAGGTCGCCCTCAGCGTCTAAGCACCGACGCAGCGGGCTCTGAACAGATTCTAATGTAATTCCATCCGAGTCGATATTTGACGCTCAGAGCGAGCGCTCCAGCCTTCCATTCATTTCAACACATTAACCCGGCCGCGTCGTTTCAAGCCGCTGAGAGCATCAGTCCCATTGGATAACTGACGATCTGACACACGGAAGTATTCTAATTACTAATGTCCGTCTAATGTCTAATGTCCGTTTTCACGTTAACGGCGATTTTCACAATGATATCTGCAACATTTCTTAAGGCAGAAACACCACTGTCTCCTTGTTAATTACACAACATTAGTGGGTTGATTTCCTGTTGCGTCTGCCGCTGTGATAATCTCTGTTGCGTGGGCTATTGGGATGTTTTTACGGTTGTCTGCTGCTAGACGGAGGAATGAAGGAGGAGGAATGAATCACTATCGATAACTTCGGCGAGGTTGCCGACGTTATTATTAATAACGTTATCGGAAGTTATATTGATAACTTTATCACTGTAGATTATCATCAGTGCTGCCGGCAGCATCCACTCTAGCAACGGTAACCACGTAACTGACGCCTCGACTACTATCGATTTTTTTCGGCGGATTTTTTACGAGGAAAATGACCACTACACATTGAAACAATGTTAAAATAGACAACAAATAGGTTTTCGTACATTTTCGAACTTTATTCATGGAGAAAATACTTAAATATGTCATACCCCTCCGTTTGGAGTGTGCCTCGGAAAAATCTCCGTTTGGAGGGGTATATAGCCCTACCCCTTGGCCCTACCCCTCCGTCATAATGGGAATTGGGACACCCCTACCCCTCCACATGAACGCACAAAAAGGAGGGGTAGGGCCAAGGGGTAGGGCCAAGGGGTGAAATGGGATTCAGCCTATCTAGTCTATTAGTCTGTTAGATTATTCCAGAGGCTCCCATACATGCCCAAACTCTTCTTCCACCACGTTTGATGGGGGTACTCTTTGGACTATGAGAGAAAAGACTGTATCTTGTCAACTGACTTCTTTTCAGTCAAATGTATGATTGCTTTCGAGTCCTAGAAGGCACTTTGCTGAAAATAGCTTTAATTCCTAAATGGTAAAAAAAAAAAATACTCATAAAACCTCTTAAAGTATAAACTTTTTTAATTTCAAGTTTGTTGTGGTGGTATATTAATGTAAAATCATAAAACCTCTGTCGTTGATCGAATACTTCTCAGCCTAACTGTAAATGTAAGTCCAATGCTGTAATGTCACTCATTAACATCAAGGTTTTACTAAGTAAATTGGGACTTGTCATGGAACCACACACTGAACACGTATCCCTGATGGGTGGAATGGTTTTCTGCCACTGCATGTGCATCAGCCACCAATTTCAGTATTTGAACACATGTTAACTATATGTGTTTAATAGTTTGCCGCTACAGCAGACTAATAATATCCCATTTGAGGCTTTGAGTGGACTGTGTCCTTCACCCTTCACTGGGACTGGTAGGAAAGGTATTTATAAGAAAATTGGGGTCACCGCTGAGAGGAGGGTTGGCTGTAGGCCCAAAGAATATAGAGTGTTGGAGAGGTTCAGGCACATTCATTTTGTTGGAATAGAGGGCCCAGCGAGCAGTCTGCTCATCTTGCTGTTGGCATAGGCATGAGGAGAGGAGCGAAAGGTTGAAATTATGCACCCAGGAAGCATTTGGCTCGATGAGGAAAAAGTGCAATGCAATAATTAAGCAGCACAGTAAAAATGATTAGAACTGCTTTTGACATTCTCATTGCGAATAACTTGCATTTAATTGCAATCACAAATTTTAAATGCCACTTTTATGTTCCACGGCTATAAGCTATTTAAAGTTCAATAGCTATACTCTTTAAATCTTCCTTCAATTTCTGCTGTGAGGCAGCAACAAGGAACTGATGCAGGGAAAATAGGAACAGAAGTATTTTAAAGGAACTATCCAAATAAGAGAAGAAGTGAAAAGGGGAGGGAACGTCTTAGATCCATCAATTTCTGGACAGTGTGGCTTCCTGGCCTGAAGAAGGACCCATGTGGCTCAGCTCGAAGCTAGTTAGCTATTCTGCCACAGCATCTGTTGCAAGCTAATGGATGTTATAACCTCATAAACGTCATGAAATTGGACATTATCCCTTAATTAAAAGAACAGAGATGCATTACAATGATTAGAGTGGCAATCCAGTGGACCTGCCACACGCTCCAATAATGTTTCTAGAGGACGCGCTGCTCCTGGGCAAGGTGCTGGCGTGGGAGGGTGGCATGTAATATTTTTAATGAGCCAGTTGATGTCACGAGCCACAAAGTTTTCACAGATGAATGATGATGCCTTGAAGTTTGGTCTGCTCATGAAAACGTCCTCTTCGGCGTCTTGATGCCATCTTTACCCCATGACCTCAGCAGTCCGAGGACAGCTCCACTCTTGGTGTTTTTTTTTTTTTTTTTTTCCCCCCAGACTTCCTTTTCAGGAACTTTTGCTCATGATTTGACTATCTTCCCAGTCTTTTATATGCACAGTGTTCGCTCTGCAGAAACAGCTGTGCTATAATCCAGGTATAAAAGCAAAGCCTGATGCTTGTGTTCTGCAGCGCCCGGGTCATCTGTGCTCAATAAATACGAGCAGCCAATCAGTCTGGCGGCCTTCCCCACAATGTAACTTTATGAAATCTTGGGTGGGAAACGGTCTGAACAAAGCAACAGCATATAAACTTTGACTCTGTCCTTCCTTCAAAGACAATTCAAGGCGCTACAGTTAAAATTCTTGGAGCGAGTCTTTGGGTGGGCTATAAAGGTCACAAGAGGCTTGCACTCACATATCTGTCATTGCTTGTCAGGTGGCCTGTGCATGAAAATGTCACATTGTCGGTGGAAGCTGTATATAGCACAGGTGTGTCATGACCTCTTGAGTAAACCCTGGTATCGCATGATGTCATGTGTATTCAAACCCGTCCCCAGTATACTGTAAATGCCTTTCCCTATTATCTGCTTTTATGAGCAGCACGCATTCTGTCCGTAACCCTGTATTATGCAAAATGGAGGGGAAAAACACACGCTTAATATATCACTGCTTGCGTTTGGTTGAACCAATTACATGCTAACATTCACAAGACATGTCGGCGATATTGCGCGGCGCTATGTGAGAGCAATCCCAATGCTGCTCTTAGCTCTGCAGGAATCCATGTGAAAAGTAATTGTGCATTTCTCATTTATGTATTAGGCAGTCTGTCTTCCCTATGATACATTTTCTTTTGAGACGGACACAATAATATAACACCCAGCTTGATAGAGAGTCTATTTTTGCTCAAAGCTCCTTTCTCTGAATGAAAATGAATGAAGGCGTGGTGCAGTGGTAATGTATCAACATAAAATATTGAAATAGCCCAACCAAGGGCAAACTGCATGTAATTGAAACTCTCTGTTCTGAGAACAAGGAACCTGGTGCCCCCTCATCTGAGATTTGGCAGAAGGGCTTTCAGAAGGCATTTGTTTCAGGTTTCTCTTCTTTTCTCCCCTCCCTGGTGTTAATTGCCTTTTTTTTTTTTTTTTTTTTTTTGAGAAAATTGTATCACAGGTGTTAGGATTTCTGTTGCTGTGATATTTATAACCTTCATTTTTGGACATTAGAGGTACTTTTCCCCTCTTTCCTCACACCAGCTAAGATTGTTGTTGATCTGTTCCGTTTAACCTTGATAAGGGAGAAAATGGAAAAACAAATTGCAGTATCGACAGTGCTGCACTGCACCGGTGTCATGTCGTTTTCTCAGGTGACCCAAAGGTGAGCCAGCGTGGCTCCAAAGAGCAGCACAGCTGTCCTCTGCGGAAGGACTTCTTTTTTTATTTTCTCTCTTCTCCTCTAAATTAGTTTGATGTTTTGGCCTTCACTAATTCCATTGCTCGCCCTTTCCCGTGGGTCCCTCGCTCTGAAACTGTCATGCAGCTTTGGCAAAAAGAGATGAAGAATAGAAGTCAGTCTTTTCGAAACATGCTTCACGTTTCTCGCTTGGTGCCATCGATGCCAGGAGATTCATTATTTAGGGATTATTGCGTGTATTGACAAGGTTTAGGCGCAGCTTTTAAGGAATCACCGCCTGTTAAATACCATTATTCAAACCAATAAAAATCCTTTAGCCTGTAATTTCTGGCAGTGTGTTTGTTCATCGCTATCATGTACTCGTGCACTGTGCATGCAGGGATGATTAAACAACTCCTCCTGTCTGACCCGTGCTTCTTTGATGCTTGCTTTGTCCTCTTCCGGCGTGGTGAAGAGCACCACGGGCCGGTCACCCTCTCCAGAGTCCCTGCATCTGGCAGCGCCATTAATCTTCCACAGCAGCTGTGCCCCTGTACCTGTCTTTGTGTAAGGGAGACGGAAAGTCATTTTTTGTCATTATCTTCCCCCTGGCATATGCTCATTCCACTTATCACAGTTAGCATACACTTTGATGCTGAAACTCCTTTAGAATTACTCAGACCCCGGATGTTCTGTTTTTGTATGAAAGCTTCATCGTTGAGGCCGTTCCGAGTTCATTTCTTGCCGGACCTAGAGTAGTCTTTCACCCCAGTGCGACAGTAGATGACGCTTGTGAAAGACAGCTTAAATCGGAGTCGGCTTTTCAAATTCCAGAGAAGAGGACAGCTGTCGTGGATCCCATCCAGATCCGAAGCCCTTCGTATTAACAAGTTTAATGGCTTGTTGCAGTTTGCATGGAAAGCGAAGGAGCCGTCGTTTAGGCCGCATCTTTGATTAGCTCTCATCTGTCTCTGGACAGACTGTGCACATTAACGGCTAATTAACTGGCATCACAAAAGAGTGAGAGGTGGTGGCTTGAGAAGTTTTACAAAGACGTGATAAAATGTTGTTTGAGGTAAAAAAAAAAAAAAAATGTAGCTCACTCTCAAAATAAACAGTATTTTAAACTGAATTTCCACTTCAAAAGGGAAGCTGCCAGTTGGACATTTGAAAACAAAATGCTGTACCGATGAACATGGGTTCATTTGGTGTCTCCTACTGTTGCATCGCTCTGTTTCCACACTTAGCTGGCACAAATGTCTTTATGTGTGAACCATATGCATGTGGGTCTCGTAGGAATGTGGACCAGAACCACAATCTGTCAGAAAATCCACAGGGATTAGCTGTAATCAATGTACAAAGTTTAGGTGGCAGCTCACCTTCTGGCCTCTGCCCGGCTGGCTGCTCGTGGTGGTTTGAGGGGCCCGGCGGGGATTGGTCGGGTTGAGTTAGCTTAGTTGGCAGCTAATTGGATCAGGGAATGGAAAGGTTCCCGCGGCTCCCCCTTCACAGGCTGAGAGGTTATTGACATGACCACAACAGCAATATATACTAATGTCAAATCCAATTCTACCAGCTCCAAACATATACTTCACAGTGACCGTCTTGGCTAATACTTGTGGTGTAGCTGAAATGTAAGAGCTTTACTGTACCGGTCCTTCACCGCAGTGCATCTTTCTGTGAGCGAGAGGTGCAAAGAATTCATCCTGCCAATTCTGCGTACAGGATTTCGAGGATTCAACTGTAAATATTTATGAAGAGACATGCTGTTGATATAGTTTGGACTCTGAGGAACCGATCCAAAGGTCACTGGAATTTCACAAAAATAAAAATTTTAACTCCAACAAATAACAGTTGGTTTAAGATTTTCTTTCTCTTTTTTTTTTTTGACATCTCCATCCATATGTGGTCTACGGAGGATAGGTGTTTGACTGACTCGTGTGATCTCTTGAGTTTTACAGCAGCTTCATCACGTAGTGAAGGCATCTGTGTCTGTGGGCCGGTATTGACTGTAAAATCAGTACCGCCGCTGTGCTGTAATGTACTGTGCAGTGCACCGCTGCTCATGTAGATCCTACAAAGACGTCTACTCTTTGAACACAAGAAGCAGATGATAAACGACAATGTGTAAATACTGCTGACCCATGTATGTGTGAAATAAATATGGCAGAGTTAGTCTTATGTGCTAGGTTTAAAAACACGCCATTTGTTCTTTGTCAGACAGGGCCACTTGAAAAAAAAAAAAATAAAAATGCTACAAAAATAGGAGTCGTCTCCAGGAACCTCTTGAACATTGGTAGACTGCATAATGACAATACTAAAGACTTAAATTTCATGGTTTACCCAGGAGAGCCACATGCAAGTTGACGTGAAACAAGATGTCTGAAACCACTTTAACACCAGTACCAAAATTGTTGCTCTTGAAAATACTTCAAGCCATCCCATTGACTTTATGTAGTACTGTTACCAGGCCGTTTCTCACAGCTTGATCATGGCACTTGTTAATTTAATGTGGCCTTTCCCTTTCATTCTTAGCTGTGAACACACCAGTGGATTGAGTAACTTCACGTCAACGTCTTCCACCTTTGAAATACTGATGCTAACACAGGATGGCATGTGATGTTTGAATGGAGCAAGTAGTCTCATGTGGTCCTGGAGCATGTTAACGGTGGTGCTTGGTCTCACCACTAATGGAGGAGTTTAATACTTGTGAGTAAAGGCAACACACACAGCTAGAAATCCTAGGCATTCTTCCTGGTGCCTGTTTCTTTCTTTTTTTTTTTTTTGTCTAAAACAAACCATAAAGCTGAGATCCAAGAATCTTTTTCACAGAACAGTTCCTCTGAAAGCCCACATGCTGTTGGAGCCGATCAGCACTTCTTCTTGTTGTGTAGTACGCCAACACCAGATTGCCTGTCCTGATAAAGAACAAATGACGCAGCATGACATCCTCGCGCTACATCTCCACAGACGTAGCGAGCCGTCTGACGAACAGAGCGCTGGTGGCCGTAGCGATGAGGTCAGAGGGTTCACCCCAGGGCCGCTGTGGGAAACCCAGCCATCTGGAGGCCTGGACGTTGCGTCGCCATCGCCTGTTCTGTCAGCTGATACTGCCTGATAGTATCTAATGAGAAAAACAAGATCCATTGACAACAAGTGTGCAATCTGATCTTGTTGTGTGACCGGTCTGATACTGATGGTCTCTGTACTCGACTCAGAGCTCTACCCAGTATCAGATGGCAACTTACAGTGCTCACACAATTCCTTTTTTCTTCATGAGAAGTTGCTCAAAACATTGCCACAACAACCCCAATTTCATTGGTAGATGTAATCTTACATGTACTCTTAAATCTGATTCGTGAAACACCAAAACATCATCAGTCTCTGATATATTACATGTTTAAAGCTGATTTCCATACAATACTTTCCATCTTTCCTAATACAACACATGAAAGGAAATAAAACCATTTAAGTTATGTAATAGTACTGAATAGAAATACCATACTCGATTCTCAGTTTAGTTATTTATTATATATATTTTTTTCCAAACACAATGCCAAAATGCAGAATTGGTGTCAAAACCTAATTACGCTTAATGATTGAAGCACCTTTGGCAGCAAAAACCTGAAGTTTTCTCTCATGGTTTTGGAAGAATACTGTCCCTTTTTCTTTTTTTTGTTTTTTTTTAAAATTGTTTTGGTTTATTGAGGGTTGAAAGCATCCAGTTATGCCCAGCTGTCTAACGTTACAACAACAGGTTGAGGACTTGGGGCCTTTCTAACACCTTGGCACTTTTGTTTTTCAGCCATATGTTGTTGTAGATTTGCTGATGAGCTTCAGATCCTCGGACCGACTCAGCCAAGCTTTCACTTTTCGGACAGATGGCCTCATATTTGGCTCTTGTAACACCTTGCAGCGAGCATAAACAGGAAGCTTGTGGTCGACTCAGTTACTTTCAGACAGGCCCCAATCAACATCCTTCTCCCACCGTGCTTCACAGTTATGATGCAATTGCGCCGATGTGCTGTGTTTAGCTTTTGGGGGCTGTGGCTCTTCTAGCCTTGTATGTTCAAATGAAAGTGGTTTAATAGGGGTGAGTATTGGCAAGGACCTCGCAATATGATATGTATCGTGATACTTGGGTCACAATACGATCACAATATCGTGATATCACAATATATTGCGATATTCTACCCAATTAATATCAAAATTAAAAGTAGAGATGAAAAATCAAGCTTGCTGTATATGTTCATCAGATGATATTGATCATTCAGAGGACAAATCGAGTCAAAAGTATTTGCTTCAAAACAACCTATTTATTGTTCATTATTAGTCTTTTTGCACATATTTAAAATTTTCCTAAAAAATCGATATTAGGAGCTGATAAAATCGATATTATATTGAGCGGCCGAAAATCACGATATATTGCCAAATCGATTTTCTAGTGTTTAAGTAGTCTTCTGGCTTGTTCAGACGCAACTTACAGACCTAAAGTTCCCTTTAGTCCGTAAATGAGAGATCCTTTCACAGCCAGTGGTCACTTGAAGGCAGTTGGTGGACGAGGAGAAAGGAGGAGCAACATGGTGTGACTTCCTCCACAAATCATTAAGTGAGAATCCTGAAACCATGAAGCGCAGCAGTTGACACAGCTGAAGAGTTCCTTTCAAATGTCAAAGACAAAAAGTGGAGAAAAGGCCGCTGCGTGCTCTGGCAGAGTAGAACAGAGCAGAAGTGATTTACCGAGACGGAGGACAGGAAAAACAGTGGCATTCAAGAAGGAAAGAGAGCTTTTTCCAGTCATTCTCGAAGTTACTGTAACTGAATTAGTATTTTTGACGGGTAGACACAAATTCAACAGGCTGCACTTGATTGTGTTTACAGAGTCCCACAGAGTAATTCAGACTGATGCGCACCTCCGCACCATCTAAAGGGAGTTTATTTTGCTCCATTCAGACACTTGAATGGTTTTGAACTGCTGAGAAGTAAGGTTGTTACGCAGCATGCGAGTGCTTTGTATGTGCTCAATCTCCCCATAAGCACAAATACAGATAACTTTGTTTCGCGGAGTCGCTGCGTGCGAGTCACCCATTGTCTCTGTATGAGGCTGATTCAAAATGGCTGCCCTCAGCACTCAAATTGATCATAATTGTATTCCCAAACTCTTGCTCAGTGGGGCATTACATTTTGTGTTATTGACTTTAAAAACACATTCAGCGATTCTGGCTGCAATTTCATTACACCGCTGTCAATTACCACTCTGTGAACAAAGCATGCCCCCAAATAAAATGTATGAGGTAATTTTCCAAATGCCACTTAGGAGGTACCGCTGTCTGAGCGATGGGCACGCTTAATTTCTGCACTTGCTTACTGCAAATCTGGTTATGCATAGGCAGCCACGCACATTTCATTACAAAAACACAGGAGACGCAGGGGTGATTGCTCCCGTTCTTTCCACATCGAACACATTACGCGACAGTCCTGGCAGCCAGGCCCCGGTAAATAAGCACAATAAACGTCTCAACAAAGGAAATTATTTACCGTTCTTTTCATGTTGAAACAGAATGCAGGGGTCGGGGAAAATTTTGTGTCGTTCATCACGCTAACAAGAACAATTATCTCCCACATCTGCTTCCTCACTTCTTTTTAAAGTGTTTGTTGACTGTCCCTCTCTGGGGTCTCCTCTTTCCTCTGCCTTCAGTGAGAAAGAAACCTTGCCAAAGTGGCTAATTTGGCAACCTCTGTGCCACTAATTTTTCATTTTGCACTATTTTTTTTCTTTATACTTGATCTGTGTCTCGTCTGTGTGTGTGGCTGTTTTCTTTGCTGTTGTTCTTGCAGAAATAATCACAAACGCTCAAATGGAAAATGTATGGACTTCCTGGTCTTGTAAAAATACAACCCCAACCGTAAAAAGAGTTGTGACGCTGCATAAAACGTAAATGAAAACCGAATGCAGTGCGCTGTAAATCTCATAAATCCATATTTTATTCCCAGTAGAACATAAAGAACATATCAGACGTTGACACAGAGACATTTTACCATTTCATGGAAAATATTGGCTCATTTTGACTTTAAAGGCAGCAGCACATCTCAAAGATAAAACAGAGTGATGTTTACCATTGTGCAGCATCTCCTCTTCTTTTAACAATAGTAAATGTCTGGGAAGTGAGGAGACAAGTTTCTGGAGTTTTAGGAGAGGAATGTTTGTCTTACTCTTGTCTGGTGCAGGATTCTAGTTGATCAACTGTTCTGGGTTTTTGTTGCAGGAGATTTCGTTTTTATGATGCACCAAATGTTTGCTGTTAGTGAAGGTCAGTTCAGCATCCTGGACTCTTCTCCTGTGAAGTCATGCTGTTGTGATGGATGCAGTATGTGGTTCAGCTTTGTCTTGCTGAAATATTCAAGACCTTCCCTCTAAAGAGACTGTCGTCTGGATGGGAGCAGATGTTGCTCTTAAACCTTGTTCTCTTCAGCATTGATGGAGCCTTTCCAGATGTTCCAGCTGCTCACACCATAGAGACTAATGCAACCTGATACCATCAGAGATGCAGGCATCTGAACTGTCTGCTGATAACAAGCTGGAATGGTTCCTCTCCTCTTTAGTCTGCAGGACACAGTGTCCATGGTTTCTAAAAATAATTTCAAACTTTAATTCATCTGACCCCAGAACAGTTTTCCATTTAGCCTCAGAACATTTTGGATGAGCTTTGGTCCAGAGAAGGCAGCAGCGTTTCTGGATCGTGTTCATATCTGACCTTTCTTATTTTCATGACACAGCTGTAACTAGTATTTGTGGATTACACAGCAAACCGTGTTCACAGATGGTGATTCCCATAGTGTGGGCCGCGGCCCCCTGGTGGGCTGCCGCGGTACTGCAGGTGAGCCGTGAGAGGTCATTAAAATTAAACAAATATGTTTTATACCCTCGATCTTTTTAAAATATGTTTTTAATTACTGTAAAATATTAACGACATGCTTTATAAACATTAAGAAGTAACAAAACAAACCAGTTAAGTGTTATTCTATCGTCATCTTAACTTAATATGACAAGTGTCACCTTATTTGTTGACCCCTTACATTAATGTCAGAACATAGCTTCCTAGTCCTGAATGTTGATCAAGTTGTGATTAAAGGTTTTGGTGGGCGACGGAGATTTTTCATAATTCAAATTGGGCCTTGGTATTCTGAAGTTTGGGAATGGCTGTTTTAACTATGGATGGGCATAATTAATCGATTAATCGATGATTGATCATTAAGAATTTGGTCGAAGAAATTAATTTTCGTCGATAAACTGAATGTTTTTTTGTTTTTTTTTAACAATCCGAACGTAGGTTCTCAGTGCACGTCCTCGACAACGACAATGATGTATCACTTGAACAATGCGCATCCAAGCCTTGTAAAGGACGGTGGAGGAGGTTCATCATCAGCCTAGCCTAGCCTAGCCTAGCCTTAACTCGGTGTTAGCACGGACCAGAAGGAGCTGCAGCGCACATTGAGCACACAACAAGCGCATCTTTTTAAGAAACAAAAAGCCTGTAATACTGGTGCCTTGATATAAATTGTCCTTGTTACGTAGTCTCCTCGATATCTCTTGTTGTATTATCGTTGTTTTTTTAAAGAAAAGAAACAGGAAATGTCACATTATTGTCGACCACGAACATCCAGGCCACTGAACACATCTGGGCTTGCGCGGGCCATAGCAACCAGGCCAAAGGGGAAAACAAATGTAACGTCGATATCTAGAATATTTGTGATAGTTTTCAATATAAAAATGTTAATGATTAATCGATTATTAATCATTAATTCTCCCGACGATCGAAGAACAAATCTCGATCCAAACGCCCATCCCTAGTTTTAACATGTAGAAATGAAGGAGTTATGCATGTGTTAATGACATGGTTTGAGGGCTTAGAGCTCCCTGGGCTCACTGATAAGAGCATCACAGACATATATATGAAAGGAATTACTGTCACAATTACAACTTCCCCCGTTTCAGTCCAATTACAGTAAAGATGGTACGAGAGACGTGCACGCTACAAGTGCAGAGACTCTGAGGCGCACCTGCCGAAGCGCGTGACTGGATCCTTCTCCAGCAGCCACCAGGATTTTGTATGCACGTATGCGTATCCTGTCTGTCTGCACATTTGATGACTTTGAAGGATACCGTGTTTGAGTACACTTTTCATAACGAAGAGTGGGGCGACAAGGGCTTTCTGTGTCTGAGCCTGGCAAAAAGTGCTGAAATGGGCTATATTGATCGTCAGCAAGGGGAGTCGGAACAATCACCATGAATTAAACTCCTCAAGGTCTTAGGCAAAGGGGATTAACAAAATTATCTGGCCTCTATTTTGGCCGTTTATTCTCGCTGCTGGTGTTGACAAAAGCTTGGAAAGGCGGCGAAAGCGGCCGTGGTTTAAGGCGGTGAGGGAGGGCGGTAACGGGGAAAGCATCCTTGATGAGAAACTAACAAGAACGTAAACACAGCGGTGCCTTCTTTGCCCGGCACTATCGATCATGAATAGGCTCGATGCTAAACTTTACAGGGTGAATTGAATTTTCCTGCTGTTTTGATAGCAAGCTGTTCACACATTGTGCAATTACCGATTACCTTTTTTTTCTCTCTAAATATTGTGAATGAGGCAGAGGAAGATACAGTTAAATGTGTAGCCTCCGTCACAAAGTGTGTGTCAGTGGATGTGAAGCGCAGTTAAAGAGTTAAACAAAAGCCTTTGTTTCAAATCATCTGCAACGAAACCTGAAATTAGAATGAACAGCACAGGAGTGATTGGCTGAACAATGCTCATGAGTCAAAAGTCTCGCCTCTACCTTCAGTGATTTGCCCCCCCCTCCCCCCTCTGTCTTTCCTCTCACCTGTAGACTTGTAGCTAATTAATTTGCAGATTTTATTCTGAGTAAATGGCTCACAAAAAGATAATTGTGGCTTTATTAACAGTTTCTTGGGCAGCAGATGGTGTTCTGCAGGCCTGCCATGTTGAATTAGTGATGACGCTGTCATTTTATGCGTTCTCCACTGTGGCAACCCATAAAACTCCTAATTAAGTCTACAAATTAATACTACTTCTTCCCAATATCATACCCAGCCATTTCACCCTAAATTAGGATAAACAAATGCAAATATAGAGGTACGTCTCCCATTAGTGTGCGCCTGTTCTGTGTACGTCAGCTGCGTTTATGTAAGGAATCCCTGTTATTACAATCATTTCTTCTATATTAAGAGCAATTAAATGCCTATTAAATATGCCAAAGCATTTGTTTTGTGCTTAGAATTTACAAGACATTCAAGTCCTTGGAGCCAAATCTCAGTAAACTCCATCGACTTAATCCTTGCAATGTTTTATTAAAAACAAATTATGTCCGACTTCACCGCCGGTAATCCAGCGCATCAAGTATTGGTAACAGCCTGAAGGAGAAGTGCTTGCATTTTAATTAAGAGCCCAAGTAACGAGGCAGCAAAGTGTGCGGATTAGTGTGTTTACTTGGGAGGAGCAGAAGGGAGAGGGGGATCTTCATTTCATTTTTTTTTTTTTTTTTTTTTCAATCTGGTTTTGGATCGGCTCCAAGTGTACAGTGACATGACATATTTGAGAAATTGAGACACTGATCTTATTTGGCTCGGAGAATAGAGACCTGCTGGAGTCGGAGCATCTTCCACATTTGGGGTGTGTTTTCTTTTTCTTTTTGTTTTCTTTTAGGTTCCAGGTGCTTTTGTGGAATTTTCCCATTCAGGAACACACAATTCTTGTTAATCTTGTTTAACGTGGATATCCTTTTAGTAATGCTTTAAGGAACTTTGTCCAGGTTTTGCAGGTTTAAAAAAATGCTTTCGCATTTCCCCCTCACTTAATGAGTTTGTGCAAGTTAAGGTTTGTTGTTTGAAAAGAATCATTCTGGCTAATGCAACACTATAAGTAAATGATATATATTACTGTCTACAGGCAGGGTAACATACCGGGGTCCTTCATGTTATTTCCTCATAAATATTCCTGGAGACAGTTGGGTTGTCATGTCATGTTGACCTGACCCAGCAGCCTTGGGATTAAAGGTCAGCGCAACACTTAAAGAGAACATGGAGGCATAATGCATCTGTGATAGCTGTAATTTTAGGTAATCTTCACTCAAAACACACGAAGATTCTACCCAGAGCAACGCAGGTGAGAATACTGAAGTAGTTTTGAATTTTGAATTGTTTCTACCGGTTTGTTGATCGGGTATGGTTTGGATTATCCGCTACTTTGACCCTTGCTATCCGCCTAAACAAATGCAAGAAAATTAGCATATTTTAATTTGCTCAGTCTTCAGCTGCATGCAGGGAAATTCTGGTGTAAACATATGTATATATATATATATATATTTTTTTTTTTTTTTTAATTCTCTTATTTATTATTTGGTAGAAGGATGGACTAATTAATCACTTGACTAATAACGACTGTTTTCAATTTCTGCATAGGGATCTAATTATTTCCCACAAAATAAATAAACAGATAAATATTTCAGACACGTGCGGCTCATGGCGGTGAGGCTGCCGTTAAACATTATCTTTAATTTTCTGTGGACAACCATAGCATTTTCAATCTAAAACGCTTCAGATATCCAAAAATAAACTGAATCGGTCCAGACATAATAATGTTAATTGCTTAGTGTTGGTGAAGTTCTGTGCCTGTATTATTATTTAATGGTCGTATTTTATTTAGCCCGTGGGAAAAAAAAAAGAGAAAATATTTGAAAGAGAAACTCGACTGCTTTGGGAGATGATTCAGTGTTGGGATGCTCATCTTTTAAACAGACCGACTTTACTGAGAAACCAAACAGTGAAACAAGGCTGGTTTATGGAAAGGGCATCAAAAAAAATCGGGGCATCAACAGTGTCTGCTGGCTCTTTAGCCTCTGATGTGAAATTACAGTTTGTATAAAGTATTAACATGTTATAAATCCAGAAGTTGGACAGATTGCATTCAGCAGCTACCTGAAATTACGTTTATTTAGGTGGGTTGGGTGGGTATTAATCCATTTCTCACAACAATAACTTAGTGGCAAAGAGCTGGCGTGCTGGCACAGTAAAACTCTCAACGTTAGAATAAAGCAATATACTGCTGTGCTGTAAAAGTTTTATTGTTATTTTATATTGACTTATTTGGCATACAGTCAACAAACCCTTCTATGTTGAGCCAATGTAGGATCACAAGCTGCAGAGATTGGCATTTCCTACCCTTGAGTATTTCTATGTATATACTATAATTGACATACTCAGACATAATCCCTCGTGGGACTTGCACGGCGTTACGAGACTTCAGTGGGAGATTGCTGCTTCTTGAAGAAGTCATGACCACTGTTTGATCAAAGGGGCTCTGCTCCCAACGCCCCACTGCTTTCTGCTGGTTCTTGATCTGGATCGATGCAGGGGTTAGTGTACAAAATCCCCAGCTTCCTAAAGCTCCGCAAACCCACTTTTGCTGTTCCGAGAGGGGAAGTCATGTTAAGTTCATGTTCCTGCTCGTTCTCAGGGTGTTTGTCTTGATGAGCAGAGAGGGATATTTGTTACAGAGAACCACCAGGAGCTTTTCTGAGGAAGGAGGGGGGGGCACAGTCGGATCTTTCAGAACACAGAGACGCCGTTTCATGTGTTTATTATTTACATAAAGTGAGTGTTAGTAAAAAGATATTGGCCTAATGAATCAATCCTGTTCATTCATGGCTGCAGTGTTTTATTTCGCCGCGGGATATTTGGTGCCTTTGCATATACGGGCTGCTGCCGGCAGTTACAAACCAACAGTGCTCCAACGCTTTTATTGTCTTGACTTTTCTTATAAGACGCACAAAGCCAGACTTTTGAGTTCATATAAATGCTTCCTATTACCATTAAACATCTGCCTTTAGTCCAAGAATGCCAAACCAGCTCAGCTTGTTTCTTTATCAGCTTACTACCAGAGTTCTCTGGGTGCTTATAAATCCAGTGAATATTGTCCATTGTGAGTTTCCCGTCTTACCAAACAAGAATAACAAGAAAAGGCCCATAATTACTGATTTACTGCAGTTTGAGAACTTGACCTAAAACTTTTCCGTTCCCATTAATGGAAAATATGGTAATTAGTTTTTCATAGTCCCTCATTCATCGGAGGTTGATATAACTTATTCATGACAGTGAAAACAAGAATTGCTGTTGTCTGTCCATTTTAGCAGTGCTAGATGGAAGCAGCAGCAGCTTCGCTGATTCAAGCAGGAACTCAGCCTTTACCTCTCTCTCCCTCCCTCTCTCTCTTTCTCTCTCTCTCTCTCTCTCTCTCTCTCTCTGTGCCACCGGATATGAATCAACGGCATCGTTAAGCAAGGCACTGCTTCATCAAAGTGGGAGTCGAGCTGAAAAGATTCAGAGGGGGAGCATAATCAGTCTGAGGGACAAAGGTTTATTTATTCCAAACAAAATGAAATTACGTTGCCTCTGTAGTGAGATTTATGAGTATGTTACCTACACCGCTGACATGTTTATAAAGTGACTAGATTTTAAAATCATGCACTCTGTGGCTTGTTGCTGTGCTCTTGCATACACAGAACTATCCCGAAGGATAGGTTGGTAAGGGTGTTTTTTATTTTGTTTTAAAATCGTTGTTAAAAAGAAGCCATGGATGGATGAAAAGCAACAAAATAAGGTTATCGTAGTTGCACTTCCAGCATTAAACTGAACTCATTTCTTTCTGCAATAGTATCGACACTCCAATCATTTATGGTTGTCTTTCAGTTTCTTTTGGTTCTGCATCAGGTTATACTTTATTGTAATGAAAGTTCTGACTCTAAAGACTCCAAAGAGTCCAGTCTTGCCTAGAACCACAGAAACACCACTTGAGTCAGCGGTGCTGGACTGGATCCAACCACACCCAACTCCTGTACTAGGAGTAGAAAAATCACAAAGGGTTTACTAACTTGTACAAGCACTGGAACAAACACACTGCCTAGAGCATGCTGGGAAACTACATCTGATACGCTCAAATATTAGCGAGTAGCCAGTGAGGTACTGGATGATACTGAAGGAGCTGCAACTCCTGCGTGGGAACATGGGAGTCAGGCGACAGCAGATGAAGTGGTTGTAGAGAAGGTAGAGAAAACCAAAAGCTAAAGAAACAAAAGCACAAACGAAAAAAAAAAAAAAAACCACTGCGATCTAATTTATAGAGTTTGATTTCTTGCTTACAAATTCCAAGTTTTAATTCTCGGTTTAGGTTATCAGATTTTCGGTTTTGATGGAGCCTTTCCCAGTCCTGCACTAGTGACCTCCTCTGGTTATTAAAGGAAAAGGAGGCGGAGCCACCGCTCGTGTAGCCATCATTATTGATCTGTTCCTAGTCAACATGGTAGGAACAGACCCTGAAGGTTCTTTTGATTGCCGTATATTTTGTTGCATCAGCGTTATACACGTGCATATTATCATTATCAGTAAAGCTGAGCGATTTTATCGATTCTGCGATATATATTGCTATATTTATTTCCCCAGAGAGAATCGATTTTTCAGCTGCAGGTATCGATATTCTAAGCTTCTTGTCCCACCTTTAAAAGCTTGCAAGCAACAATTTGCACTGTTTGAATAAATGAAACTATTTTTCTTAAATCTTTTATTCATTTTGTCCAGCATTTGCAAGCTGCCTGTCAGCCATATAATGTTTAATTGATGCTTTCAGTTCAATTAATTCAAATAAAGTCATTGGAACACTCATAAGATGTCACAAAAATCACTTTGTCCCTTTAAAATCTTTCAGAAAATGATGTAAATGTATTGTAAAATGAATATTGATATATATCGTGTCGTGAGCCGAATATCGTGTATCGTATCATATCGCGAGATTAGTGTATCGCTACAGCCCTAATTATCAGCATCATCAAATCTATAGCACCCATCGACCATGATCCATAGTGTTATAGAACACGAACCATTCTCAAAAACGTCTTCAAACATTTAGATGGTCGGGGGGAAAAAATGTTTCCCTGTAGTTTTCTATTCAATCTGATGGGGTTGTGATGACACCTGTTACACCAGCTTCCCACAGCTGTGGTCTTGTCAAAAATTATGTGATAGGTATGTTTTTCCACATCTCTAAATGTAGTGTAAGTATAACAATCCATGGTTAGAAACTGTAAGATGACAAAGCATCCCTGTAGGTCAGGGGTCCTCGAGAGCCCCTATCCCAGCAGGTTTTAGATGTTTCCCTGCTTTGGGACACCGTGATACAAGTGGCTGTCTAACCAACAGACTTGTGCAGACTTTGATGACAACCTGAATAACGACCATTAATTAGAATCAGGTGTGTTGAAGCTGGGAAAACTCAAACATGCTGGATAGGGGCTCTCGAGGACCAGGATTGGGCACCCCTGCTGTAGGTGTTTGCTGGGCAGCATGCACGTGACATGATGGAAATCGCATCCTTTTAAATGGCAAAAGATTTCAGGTTTAACCCCTGATATTTTTCTAAGCAAAATCTGTTTTTTGGCTCTAACTTTTGATTTTCTGTTTTTTATAAGAAGGAAGTTGAGACGTTAGTAATCATGAGAGGAAAGCATAAAAGTGAACGGCCTCCTGAAAAAAAAAAGTGTGGGATTAGGCCTCAAACTGTGTTTGCAGCCAGATTCAAAAAAGTTAAAGCTCTATATTGTCGTGCAGGAAGATGTTGGGGCTGGGCGACGTGACCTAAAATTATAATCTGTGTTTTTACTCATGTTTTATTTACCAAATAGCTTCCTGAACTTTCCCTTAGAGATAAGGTGAGAGGTTCAGTCATCTGGCCAGGATGCCTCCTGAACACCTCCCAGGGGAGGTGTTTCTGGGATGTCCAACCACGAGAGGACCACAAGGCCAGACCCAGAACATGCTGGAGAGATTATATCCCTCGGGCAACTTCCTCCTGTCCTCCTGGCAGAACTGAAGGAGGTGGCTGGGGAGACGACTGGGCCTCTCTGCTTGAGCTGCCGCCCCCGCGTCCCGAATCCAGATAAGTAGAAGTTGACCGCCAGAGACGTAACATTCAAATGAATAAAAAAAAACGTCTTGTTGCCCAGCCCTAGAAGAAGTCAAGTGTCAACACTGTCAAGTACAGAAACAAGAGCTCAGTATGAGCTGCATCTCTGCAGGAAGCTTATTATTAAAAACAAAGTCATTGTGGAAGTTTATCAAACTTGCTGTCACACATTCACCCTTGACTTTGCATTAACCGTATTTGCAGACAAACACCGACGTGAGTAAAGAAATATTGAAGCATGAATACTCAACTCTGTTCCTCCACTGTTTTGAGTAGCTGACAGCTAATTAAATAAAAACCGATTAATAGCCTTTTTCAGTCAGCTTTATGGATTTGAATAAATGATAAAATGCTGCAGAGACAAAGGAAGTCAACAGGTGCCGAGAGACAACTAATGCATTGATCTTGGTTTTCACGTGGTTGAATTTCAATGAAATCTAAAACCTACCTTGCTTTTTATCAGTACAGACATACATTTATTCTCTCCACTGTTTCTGCACAGCAGTATTTGGTTTCACTTGCTCTCTAACACACTTCTTTCATCATGGCGTCTTAGCTCCAAGTAAATTACCTTATGTCATTAATAGATGGTTGATCCAAGTCTTGAGGATTATGCCTTTGCCTCATACTTGAGGTATTGTGACCTTGGTTTGAACCTGCTCGAGTGCACGAGGATACATGAATGACTCTAAATTTAGAAGAAAGGGCTTTGCTGCCTCTGCATTAAAAATCTTATTGTATAATACGTAAAAACACCCAGACAGGCATCCTGTGAATTATTATTAAATACAATGAGTGTCTTAGCACCGTAAGTAGCGTTCCTGAAGCTATAGCATTGTGTGGCTGAAAATGTGGGCTCCGTTACTAATGAAGTAGTGGGAAGGAGTTGGGTGTGGGCAGTGTAGCTCAGCGAACAATGTGCCATTGTTGCAGCTTGGCTGTCACACGGTGCTCTGATCATTACTTATCCACAGACGTCTAATGTCACGCACAATATCCCCAGGTTTGTCCTTCATAGGTTATTGTGCATCGCTCCTTCTCACCTTAATGACAACAGGCAACAATTACGCTCCTTTGGGTGCACATGCAAGCAAAAAAAACGCACACATCCCCTGACCTCCTGCATCCTTACCTTCTTGCTTCCCTCTTTTCATTTAGGGAAGTAAGATAAATATCCCTACAATGGAGAAGGCCTGGTCCGGATGCGTTTTCAACCACTTTAGCTCCATGTATTTACTTACAAGTCTGGATTTATTCTCTGCCCGCTGCAGTCCGATTTGTTTGGAATGGATAATGAAAAGGCCTGTGCTGCTGTTGTGGAAATGTTTTAGCACTTAGCCTTGCCTGCACACCTACCAGTGAGCTTCGTGTGTGTGAACTGTTTAATAAATCAACTGAAGGAGGTGTGGTTATACGTTTGGGTGTGCTGTTTGTGTTCTACAATGAAAGTAACAATGTAGAAAATGCTGCCTTGTTGGTGTGAAAGATGCCCTAAAATGCAATTGTGCACACTAAGGGGGGGTTAGAGGAGTAGGCAAGCATATTATTCACAACGTGTCTGAGAGTTGACGCAATACTGCAGGAGAGTTCAAAATAGCCACATTATTGCTTCGCCAATTGGATAATATTGACGGCACGCAAACCCATCTTTTCAGCTGCGCTTAAATTTCACGGAACGCCGATGATGTCAGAGTACGGATATCAGCGGACATGACTGAGGTGGTGTGCTGGCATGGCGGCGCGCTTATTCAGATCATGATAATAGCTGTGTCTAAACTCCAGTCCCTTTTGTGACAGAGCCATTAGCAGACTGTCACACTGTTCAATGAGCTCTACCTATGTGACTGCTAATGCTAACAATTCACAATCACAAACTTGATTATAGTCAACACCGTGGCATGACCAACTTGAATAACTTTAGAAAATCTGCAAACAGCATGGAATCTCTTTTTTTAAAATTTAATTCCTATTCTGTATTCACCATTCTGCCATTATATTATAGGGTGAATCAGTTATACAAGTTTATCCGTTGCATCTTTTGAGGGTGAGACAGTATATTATGGAAGTCGAGCTGAAAGTCGTACAAATGAGCAACTTTATGGATCTTAGCAGCGTTGACACAAACAGAATTGCTCCAAATGGCAGGTCTTTTGGGGGTGTTGCTGGTACGCCGCGGTCTGTATCCTCAAAAGAAATGGTCCGAGGAAACACTTGTTCACCAGTCACAGGGTCATAAGTGCCCAAGGCTCATTAAAACACACGAGGAGTAAAGGCTGAAGCCCCAGTGGTTTGACTCCAGAAGCAGTGCTGCTTCTGCAGAAAACCTTGATGATGCTTGTGTTAACAAGAGAGTTGGAACACATGGTGCCTTGCAGCCTGCTGAGTTTAGGGCTGAGTAGTCGCAAACTTGCCAGAATGCCCGTTCTGACCTGAGTGTGAGTGTCACAATTGGGTTACAGAGGAAAGAAGAAGGGGGGAAGAAAAGAAAACAGTGGCTTGGGCTAATGACTCATATTTTCATTTACTCACATGAATGTGTGCGAGTGCATTACACAGTTTAAAGAGGAGATGGCTGTGAAAAGACTTGGTGACAGAGGCGGTGTGATGCTCTGGATAATCCTGCTGCTAACCTTCTTAGCATTCATATAGATGTTACCCGGACATGTAGCACCTGCGTAAACATCGTTGCAGACCTCATACACCCTTTAATGGCAAAAAAAGTATTCCGTAATTGCAAATGTCTGTGCTAGCAGGATGTTGCACCGTGCCACACTGCAGAAACTCTTCAGTAATGCGTTGAAGAGTGTGACAAAGTGTTCAAGGTTCACACTGCCTTTTTGTTTCGTTAGATTTGAATCTGAATGCGAATAGAGAACTTAAATCAGAGCCATGGAGGCCCCAACTTGAAACTGGAAACACTTGAGGGATCTGCTGAAAATATTTTGGGACCAAAAACTGCAGGACACGTAAAGATCATTCCTACGTGGAATGGGGTAAGGAGGACCTACACCGGCTTCGGCTCACGGTTTTACTTTTGTAGCCGATCACTATGTTGTGGCTTAGGGATGGATCAGGTGTCATGCATATCCAGTTCTCCTTTTCCAGTGGTCCTCCACATGCTTATCATTGCTCTGCAAGCATGGTTGAGCAACACCCAGCTGCAAAGTCACATTGTCAAATTGATTGCCCATTTAAAAGGATTGTGGCTTTTACAAGGTTTGCCCTCCTTCAGCTGAGTGCAAATCGAGTGCCACTATATTAAGTGGTAAGACCGGAGTGCTGATAGATTACCTTTGGCCACTCTGTTTAATTGTTGATGCTTTGGTTGTAGACCAGTTTAAAGAAAAAAAGAGGAGTAAAAAGAAAAAGACTAAATCGAGAATGTTAAATATTGAAGTAGTTGCCAGAGGGCTAATGAAATTAACAATGCAAGTAAATAGCCCAGTGGAAGTGTCACATCCTCCTCCTCACTTGCTTTGTTCCTCTCTCTCATTGGTTTATTCTCAAGCAGAGCTTTGGGGCTGTATGTGTGTGTGAGGGGGGTGGTCACAGGTACCCATGTATGGAGGGTTTAGAGAGGTTGATCCAAGGTCACAAAGCCCGGCATTAACACCATCTCTATCCCACCAGACCCTCCTATCTCGAACTCTGCTGCATCAGCTCTATAATATTGGTAACCCTAATCCACAATCTTTTACCTCTGGCCAAACGGAACAACAGAGGTGCAAGGTACCGTTATAGAGCTGAAATTATGCTTCCATATTTTCTGTTTGAATCGTCGTACCTTTAATTGTTAGTTTATGAAATATCAGTGAAAGATGCACCTCTAAGGCTCTGTGTTTAAGAAATAATAATACTAAAGCTGTGCAACATTGATCATGGTTGTTTTTCTGGCATTTTGTTGTGTAGAGATGAAGCCAAGTCATGTTTCCAGTATCTTTGTAAATACGGAACTGTGAGAAAGCTTGGACGATTGTTTCAAATGGCTCAGTGTGACATAATTATGTCAGTGCAGGCTTATTCAGCTGCTCTAGGATGAAGACGTTCGTAACCACTGGAAAGCCTGCTCGACTGTATTTCATTCTCTTTTCTTTTTTAGCTTAACACAAGGCCACACGAGTGTTCACAGCACACACACATAACCACACACACACCTGGAACAGATCTGCAGTAAAGCTGCTAGAAGCCAAGAGAAGAAGCTTATCCCCATTACACATTCTTCCTGAGGGCAGCCGTGGACAGCTGGCACACACACTGTACGGGCGCTCACAAGCACGGTCAACGGAGGGAATCATGAATCCACAATGCACATCTGTAAATAACGGAGTGTATGCACGCTCACAGGTGTGCATGCCTTTTATTGTGCTTATGCAGATTAACACGGAGACCATATGTACGAACGCGCACACACACGTATGTGAGCCAAGTTACCTCGTGGTGAACCCGTCCTTGTCAGCGGCTTCTGAAGGCAGCCAGTGGAGCATGTGTTTGGAGAGTCACCTCCATCCTGAAAAGGTCTGGTTTTAATTTAAACAGATGTGCCTCTCAGCAGCACATTCTCAAATCCGGTTCGATTGCCGCACCAACGACAAGTGAGAAGCTTAACAAATCAATTCGTCCCTAATTAAGCTGCTTTCAGATTCTTTTTTTTTCTTCATTTTTGACTCTTAAGTACCCCTTTCTATTAAGATGTAAACAAAGTTTCCAATGACTAAAGACCACATTGTTAATTAATCAGCACCTGAGAAGTAGCTCCTAAAAGACTCTTCTGATTAAGGATTATATAGTAAGTGATAAATCTATACAAATGAGACACAACTTTTAAAGTGATAGTAGTTGCATCTCCATCAATATCTGAAAGCAGATTTGTATGACATCAGCGTGGCTGAGGGTAGGGAATAATTCAAAATTATTCACTCAGGTTTGCCCTCATTAAATAAAGACATGGTTGATGGACTGTCTGTCCCTTCTTGTTAGAGTTGGCCTATGTGGAAACGTTACCAGCTGTGAGCCAGGTCAGAGCAAAGTCTGAGAACCAGGAATGTCACTGTGATGATGGGAGTTGAAATCCTGGATAGGTTACAGTAGGGGTGTGAAAAAAAATCGATTTGGCGATATATCGTGATTTTTGGCTGCCCGATATAATATCAATTTTTCAGCTCCTAATACCGATTTTTTTAAAGGAAAATTCATTTATTTACTTAAATGCCAATAAATAGGTTGTTTTGAAGCAAATAGTTTTGACTCAAATTGTCCTCTGAATGATCAATATCATCTGATGAACATATACAGCAACTTGATTTTTCATCTCTACTTTTAATTTTGATTTTACTGGGTAGAATATCGCAATATATCGTGATAACGTGATATTGTGATAATATTGTATTGTGACCCAAGTATCACGATACATATCATATTGCGAGGTCCTTTGCCAATACTCACCCCTAGGTTAGAGTGCTCAACATGTCAGCTAACTGGTCTCGAGCAGGTACACAAGTCTTATTATTAAAGACTTATTCAACTAGTGTTCATTAATCAGAAGGTATTTAATGTTTTCTTCGTACCAACTGAGAAATTTATGGAGCTCTCACACCCGTGTGTAGTCTTATACTGAGATATTTAGCCCCCTTTCTGTTTTCTTCACACTTTAGGGCATTAAATTCTCACTTAGGGAGATTAATTTGATCACTTTAGTGCCTCAATTAACTGTTGCCAAATGCAGCTTCTTTTACTGACCCACTGTTGGTGCTTTAGTGGGAAACCTTGTTTTCCAAAGAGGTAAACAACATTTCAGCCATACTGTTCCTTTGACGCCAGACTTTTCAGCACCGTTCTCCAATTGTGGAGGCATTCGTCTTCGCAGGCTGGGATCCAAGCCCCCTCCAGAGATTGTACTCTCTTTCTCGCACAGGAGCCTGGGATTTGGTTTCACTAACAAAGCCATTTTCACAGTTTGTTGTGGTGCACATGAATATTCATGCACTATTGCTTGGCTCAGTGTGTCCTCGTAAAAAAACGAATGTTTGTTCCTGTTTTCTGTTTTTTTTTTTCTCTACCTGTGTTGTTGCATCGTTTCACGAGTTAGGAAGTGATTTTACCATTGTTATGTTTTACTTTAAGTATTTATATACTTTCAAACCTGTATATAGCTACTGGAGTTTTATTAATAAGTTAGTTTTGTTTAATAAGTTGATATAATGTTTTGATATAATATATATAATCTGTATCACCCGAACTTAAAGGTGGAACAAAAATGTATTGAAAAAAAAAAAGAAAAAAGATTTTCCACTTGATAAAAACATTCAGTGTCCTAGAAACGACCTGAGACTTTACATTAAACAGAATGGTTAGACAATACTTTCACATTTTTGGGAGTCTGTGCACGTTTTCATGGAAGGATAAGGTGTAAGCACAGAGTATCTGAAGCTTAATTTTCAGACAGTATAGTAAAACTTTTGTGCTGCATAGACTCTTATACAGAAGCTTTTGAATAGCAATGATATCTGAAAGGTTTGAAGGGAACAGGGGGGAAAAAAACTGCATTGCTGGCTGGTATGTAATGAAAAGATCGTGTTAAATGCATCCTAACATCTGGATCATTTGTGCAGTCCACAGCTGTCAGAAGGTATAGACACATTTGTCCTGTGTGTCTGTCTGCCTTGTCATACCATCTATCTTTGTAGATTTGCTTCTGAAATGACCATGAGAAGGGAAAAACACTACACCCCAAAGCCAAGGCCTTGTGGATTTGATAAAAGTGGTGTTTGAATACTGCATTTTATTTCTTCCGTTTTGCAATGATATTCAGAACTCAATATTAGCAACATCTGTAGGGGTGCACGATAACTATCGAGCCAATAACAGGAAATTATGACGTCATTCCAATAAGTCCAATATCACGACAAATAGCCCCGATAACGTATATATTTTTGTCAACTCGGCAGCGCCTCGCTCCCTCTGAGCCTTGAATGACTGGCAGTGAATGTTATGTTCAAGTTACGTCGGCATAATCAGAAAAATGATTTCTCAATAAGAAAATCAAGAATACCCCCTCATGCCAGAAAACAACTCATTAACTCGGTCATAATTTTGGTGGTTGCTGACTTGAATTGATATTCGCAGTATTTCCCCACATGTTACACATAAAAAAAGAAAAAAATAGAAAAGGCTGAAAGAACGACTAGCAAACGAGGGAACGTGGGAATTTACGTTACACCTTGAATGCAGCATGCAGCACAGCGTGCTGATCACAACAAACATGGCGGCGATGGTATGGAACTTTGTTAAAGTTTCAGAAGAAGATAGTTTGGTGGTTATTTGTGACGAATGCTTCCAAGTGAATTCCACGAGGAGGGAAGCACAAGCATGAGCGTTAATACGTCAAACCTGATCAGCCAGCTTACAGTATAACAATCGCTTCCATGGAGTTTTGAAATCGTGCTAACGTAAGCTAATGCTAAAATGCGCAGGCCAGCAGCTAGTCTCCCCTACCCTCCCCTCCCCTCCCTCTCCTTCATCTCTCTCATCTGAAGCTTCCATGAGATAAAAAAAAAAATACTGATCCTCATTTACTTAATTAAAGGTATTAATTTAAATGGAACCACAAGCTGAAATCCTTTTAAATGTAAATTTTTTTTCAGTTAGTAATTCTGATGCATGTATTTCCATCAGTTCAATGAGTCTTTATTTTTTTATTAAGTAATGCACCTTATTTAAGTTGATGTGAGATATCAAATATGTTTGTTTGATAGCTTTACAAAATGTTTAAGTATCTGGCATTCTTGCCAGTAGTTTTTGTTGGAAAAAATAAATATCTGTTCATTTAAAGAGTCAAAACTATTTTTGATTTTGTTCATAGTATTAATGTAATGACCTTAGGTATATGTGCGTGTGTTATCGGTTATTGGTTACTAGATATCGGTATTTAGGAGCTGAAAGTTATCAGTTATTGGCATCGGTTTTAAAAAAACAGTTATCGTGCATCCCTAAACATCTGCATTCTTCAATGAAAAAATTGACAACGCAAATTAGTTTTTTCATGTAAAAATATCAGTTTCAACATCCTTCAAATGAATAATTGTCCCTCACATGGTGTCATAAAACATTTTTTAGCCTCCATGCCTGCAGAGGGACCCGCTGAGCTAAGGATTGCTGCAGTTCCTTTGTGCTGCTTTCATGGACTTTTGGATTTTTCTTCTTACTCAACATTTTCAGTGTTTTATGAAAGTTTGATGTGTTTACATGGATGGATGGATGAGCTCAATCTATCACAGTAAAACCTTGAAGCAAAATAAAATAACGTAAGTACTCACAAGAAATGTCAAAATATGTTAACACACAATATAGAGCATCTCTGCAGTGAGCGAGGTGCTGTCTGGATTTTAAATGTGGCAGTACATTTATGTCTAATACGTAATCGTGCTGTTTGTTTCTCGGCCAGTGGAGGGCAACAGGGTTTGAAAAGCTAACAATCACGCCAGAAAATGCACTTCCAACTGAATGAAAGACTCTAGAGTGGTAATATTTCTTCCTTCTCTTCCCATTTCCCTTTCCTCACTCACCTCTTCTGTTAGCTATCTCGCTCTGCATTACCTTCAGCTATTTTAGTCGGGGATTAACATAGCATTAACAGCTTACACCATTTTCCTCCATTGGTCTCTCACTCTTTGTTCACCCCCTTCTCCCCTCCATCTCCCCAAACCTTTTACTTTTCAGAGTTAAAATAAGGGATTTTTTTTTTTTCATATGCAACATCAGAGCAAAGCCAAAATGAAGATGCCAGTTACATTAAGAGATATTCCATCGGGGGCTTGAGGCGAAGCACGCTGCTTTGACTGAGAAACAGTGAAGCTCTGCGCGGCGCCCCCAGAGGACCAGCCTAGTGTCTGATGTTGATTTAGCTGTAGAACGCCGGTTATTCCCACACGCCCCCAAATCTAGTTACAACTGTGTTGAATTAATTTGGCAGGGCTCTAAAAAGAACAAAAGTGACAGAGGAATTAAAAAAAAAAAGATGAAGATTATGTAGAGGGGTAAAGAAATAAATTTGCTGTTTTGTTGAAATGTTTTAGATACAAATATCAAACGCTGTGGATATGCTTGGAATAGGACCAACTGCTGCCCTACCTGCCTTTTTAACAAATCACATTTTTAAGTTATCCAAATTGCAACAGTGTTCCGCTCGCAGCAAGGAGCAATAACATGGATTTTTTTTTTTTAAAACTCTAAACTGTATAATACTGAAAAGCAATCTGTATTTTCTCATTGAACGCGGACTGGAAGCCTTCCTCACGTTCACTCACTGTTGTTAATGATGCATTTTTATATTCTGACGTCTGCTCAGTCCGGTGTATTTTAAACTCAAAACCCTGTCACACGGTGGTCATTAGTGCAGCTGTGGCTGGTGTGTGTGTGTGTGTGCACATATATGATGCACACGATGGAGGGACAACAGGCCTCGAGACAGATGCTGAATGCTGTTGTTACTCTAGATGTTCTTCACTTCCTCCATGACAGTTTCTGGGATTATTTTTATTCTCGTGCTCATTTGATTTGGTAGAAGTCGTGGCTGTGGGCTGTCGTCCTTCCCATCCATCCTGACCTATAAGGTTCCTTGCGTGCGTGTGCTCCTTTTTACAGCCTTTTCCCGTCTGTTAACTCGGGCATAAGCAATGTTTAATTGCACTTGATGCATAGCGGGTAGCCATCCCTCAGGCCAGGTCTTTATGCATGGCTGCCCAGAGAAGACATTTGCCCCATCAGCCACCTTATTGCCACCTCAGCCACTGCTTCAACGGCAGAGATAGCTCTGGTGGATATATGTAAGATGTGTAAGGGCTTTTGACAAAAGGTCTCCTCGTTGCCTCCATCTAAACGCTAATGTTAAATACTTTGCGTCGCCCTGAAAATGGGCAATTTAAGGATATGTTGAGTGTTGTGAAAACTGTCAACTATTTTCACAACAGATAGTATTGACATGACGTCCCAACAAGCCTGCGCCATTTTTGTAGGTCAAGTAGTTAATTTATAAACACAGTAACAAATGTACATACATTCTGCATTAAACTGAGCTTTTGGAGGCTGAAATCGCCATTAAAGTTTCTTAAATACCAGTTTGTGCCCGGTTTGTGGTGATCTGCAGGTCGGATGTCTACATACTGTCTGCAGGGGGCGGATCGGTCCTCTTGCGGCTGGTGGAGACCTGCCGCCGCTGACATGGACGGTGTCACTGGAGTCCGGTTCGGGAAAGCTAAGCTAAGTAGTCCTGAACTGCTACCCGCAGCAACCACCGCCACTGGATCCGGGCTGCAGCGTCAAGGAGCCGGGACGAGATCCCCCAGCATAGCAGCGGCGGCATGCTGCCCCCGTCCAGCAGTCTACGCGCCAGATGGGTCAGCTGACCTGACAGGGGCCGTCTGTTGACCTGGTGGGGCCCAACACCGCCGGGGGAGACGACAACGGCCTGGTCCGGTCCGCATGATGAATCGGGCTCTGGGATGGTCAGCTCCGTCGCTCGCCGGACTGAATGGAGCTCAGTCTTCCCAGAGGAGACGGTCTGGTTCATCGGTGTTTCCTCCTCTGACCTGGAGATATCTCACCTGTCATCGTTTTGGAGATATACTGGTTCTAACGGCTGTTAACTGTTTTAACGGCTGTTAACGGCGGTTAACTGGAGTTAGCACTCGGACCACGGGACCTGGCATGAAAAGGAGCGCTGGACACTAGCAGCTCCCCTAGTACACCAGATTTTCCTGGTGTACTGAAACTTGAATTTCCCCCTTGAGGGATTATTAGAGTATTTTTGAATTTGAATTTGAATTTGTGCATGCTTCGTTCATGGATGCGAGAGCAGGCCGGATCCATACAGATCTCCTAATATTGGAGTACGTGAAGGATCATGTACCCACGGATTACTCTAAAGTGTGTTCTGACCATTTCATCAGAGGTTAGACTATTGATTTCAGCGCCCATAAATGCATCCCAGGCAGGGCACCTCCCACAATGTAAATGAGACAACAGTTTAACTTGGGGTTTCAGCGTTGAAAACATACTTAATTAGTAATGGTCTTTCCTGCTGCCTGCTGGGTTGAAGGACACGGGCTCTTTGCAACTTCATTTCCCCATTGTACAATTGCCTTTACTGGCTGTTCGTATGGAACCTCTGCTCATCAGGTTAACAGGGATGTCAATTTTTTTTCAAAATTCCGAGTTTTTTTCCATCCTAGGGGTCATTTTTGATATACGTGTAAATCCTGTTTAATATTTTCGGGGGTGGGGGGTTACCCTCCACGAACCTCCGACTCGGCCGAGCGTGAGATGATCATCGGATCACAGACTGTGGTCGGTGTGACGTGAATTCTCGATTGCGATTGGTTGATTAAGACCAGGGCACGCACACTGAGCCTTTGGTCCGGCTGACATAGCATCGGGTAGATACTGAGTTTGCGGAAAGCGCAACTCGCATGTCAGCCGTGTAAAAGAGCGCGTCCAAATGGCATAAATGTGCGTCCACCTGGTCACATGTGGACGTGCACAAACGGCTCTACCTCTCGATTACGCATCACTGTATTACTTGCATACGTTTTTATTCTCTTAAAGGCAGAGGATGTCTGGTCAGCAGTTGTGTTGGATGTGGGAATAGTCACGGACAGACATGTCAGTCTGTACAGCTGTGGCAGCTCTCATTCAGATGTTTGCTGTGTAGGAAACTAAAAGATCTTTGGGACATTTCCCCTCAAAATCCGTGATGGCCTACATCACAGTCACATCTGTATTTAAACAGGTCAGATCATCAAATAGAGCTCTGTGGCTCTATTTGATGAATATATGAGCGTGCTTTTATTGTTGTTTGGCTATTAAATATGATGTTGAATCTGATTGTGTGGCATTCAAACTAACAATATGGACAACTTGATGTTCTCTACTTGATGCTTCCCAGATACACAATGCTGTGCTCAGAATGCCTCCTAAAGCACCCTGAGGGTGCTCAAAACTCAAAATTTTCTTTGGGGGCTTACAGCACCCTCTCGCCCTCCTCGCTTTGCGAACCACTTTAGAGTTTTTCCCAATTTCCTGTTGACATCCCTGGGTTAAACAACACTCCACATTCAAGTCCAGCTCCTCATGTGCAGGCAGCAAAATGTAAAAGTTAGCAGATTATTATGGAATAAATACAGTGCTGATATAATTCTTAGTATTTTCAGTGCATTCTGTGTCTGCAGCGTACAGGTACAACCTATGGGTGTACACAATTTTCACAGCAGGCCTAATGTTGTTAGGCTGTATTCTGCAGCAATGGCCCTCCTCTGCAAACCACTGGTGACTTCCACCGCGGGGGTCAGGGGTCGCTTGCTCTCATAGCCCTCGACTAGCTGCAGCTGATTGCCCTTGTTTCCCGGAGGAAAGCTGAATGCTACAAACACAGCTCCCCGCGGGAAAACAAATTGCCCACCTAGTGACTCCTGTCATTTTGAACGGTCCTTTTAAAGCTCAAATCACTTGCTGAACCTTGATGGACACCAGACTCCCGCTCCGTGAGCTGGAGGGCTGCTCCAGTGCCGGACCGGAAACGCGCCGGGATTCATTTATCATTCAGGACCGTGTGGAGATTTGCTTAAAAACGATGTGTATGTGTGCGGGTGTCTCTGCATGTGTGTAACAGCTTAAAAAACATGGTATGAAATAAAACATCTGTCTTTGTCCCTGTATTGCTCCGGGGCCTAAGGAGGCACATACAGCGAGCAGCAAAGGAACAGTTGTATTTGTCATGTAAGTTACAAGTACCAAACGATAAAGTCATTACTTCAGGGTGCCTCCCCACCCCCGCCTTGTCAAAAGATGCAGTGTCCCTGTAAGCACAGTTGTACTTTATGGCACATACAAGAAAGAAACTGTAATCATCACACAGACAGGGAGAGACTCCAGATTTATTAAGACAAGGCGAAGCTGCATGTTTTTTTTCTTTCCCTTCCTCCCCTCCTCCACCTCCATACCCCTACAGTAAGTCAATTTGTTGGCTTTGTCAATCCCGTGGGACCTTTTTGAATGTGTCACATCAGTGTTAATTGCCGTAGACAAACTGTATGAAACAGCAGCAGCCCCTCTCCGTGCTGCTCCGGCGCTTGACAGCCCCCTCCCCAGTGGCAGTGACAGTAAGTGCACCCCTGTGTTCATCTCTGCACGGCTCCTCTGAGGACGCATCCGAAACAGGTTTTGACAGGGCGACTTATGTTATAGACAATGATGATCGCTTCGTTCCCTGCTCAACAAGAAAGGCATTTTGTCAGGAAACAAAGTGAGATTAAAAAAAAAGTCTCCTTGCATTATCTGATTCAGTGGAGTTCAGCATGTTACAGGGAAACTGAGAGATGGAGTTTCATGGGTGATAGCACAAGGGTCAAGACAAATTTTCAGTCTTAGGAAAATTGCCTGAAGTGAATGGACATGTGCAGGCACAAACCCGAGGTTTGAGCCAGAAGAGAAGGTTTCTTTTCTTCTTTCTTTTCTTTTTTTCACCTCCTTGGTTGGCAAGGAGAGAATCGTGAACCCGAGCCATCATCACAAGACAGACCACTTTCTTCACCTTTTAATTTAACATGGAGAAAACAGGATGGCGCCAGGGGGCTCGATGTCCTTGATCACGCTTTTAAAGGTGGATAATGCCCAACTGCTGCAAAAATGGATCCTGTGTAGATGGAAGGCTCATTGAGAACGTATAAGGGTGGAATTTAAAGGACTTTTAAGGGCTCAGGTTACAGCAGGTTGCTTGTAATTATGGCCTCGCACTAACGACGTGCTCAGTTTTGGAAGAAAATGATGCAAATGAGTCGTATCAAGCTGAATATTTAAATAAAAAGTGTGTGTATGCGGGTGCCAAAAGTCACAATATTTGTTCATCTGCAGGTACAGAGACTTTCTCTAAAATAAACTCTATAATTCTAAACAAAATGGCAATATGAATGAATTGAGAGCAAATATAGGGAAAGACCTGCTCTTTGCTAACAAGGCAAAGAAGAGGCCATTGTTAAGAAAGAGCAAAAGGTTACTCTCGTGAAAAAGGAGACCATCCCCCCATAAAACATAAGAAGATGATGTCTGGCATTTGTGTACAGGAATAGGGTTACGCCGCCGGCTCATGAGCAACTGAATGTATGTATGGTAGGGGTGCGCTGTGATTTATTACCATTGCAGGACTCAGCAACAAGTCAGCTGTTAGTGTTTTGACCAGGTGGCCAGGGACAAAGAGGGCATTCCCCCTCCAGAATAGGCAAGATTTCAGAGTGTGTGTGTGTGTGTGTGTGTCTATGCAAATCTGTCCAATTTAGCTGTCTCCACAAGGACACAGAGCATCAAGCTGCTCTTTTGCAGCCTTCAGCGACAGTCGCACCACGGTGCTGCGGCGCACGTTTGGGTACGGCGTGCAGCGGTCGTTTCCTCTAAATGTGTCAACAGGATGCTGCTCTCACACCGAGCTTCCCAGAAGATTGATAATGAACGATTGGCTCATTAACGGAGACTATTAGCCATGTCCACATGTGCAGTCCCATGAGAGGGTAGAACACTCGCTGAATGGACACACTACAATATGAAGAGTAATTGCCTTTGAAGACGGAGTGTGTATTTTCTCCTCTAATTCTCCTAGGGCCCACAGACGGACCTTAAGTTGGCAATAATTGCTGCAGTTTTCAGTGCCATTTACTCATTTCCAGAGTAACAGAGCATTCCAGGAGTTGTTGTCCGATAATGTGACAGGTTGTAGTTTCCCTCTCTGAGGATGTCTGAAAGTCCAGTGACCCTGGTCCGTGGTCATCATTAAAGTCTGTAGGGCATCGATAGATAAGCGGTCTCAAAACTGTTTATTGACAACTTTCTAGTTGAGGGACACACAAGATCAAGTGAGCATACTGATGAAAAGGGACTTTTCAGAAATGAAGTAAACAGCAATGCCTTTAAAGGAAGGATTTTCATTCAGCCCGTCATTTTAACTCCTTATCAACTCTCTTCCACTGCTCCAACAAAACTTGCCTCACATCAAATTTTTTTTTAAACCTGGAAAAATCCTCCAGCGCTGCATTTTTTCCCCCCAAGAAAACCAAGCCTTTGTTTTGTTTGTGCCAAGCTTGATGCATTTAACCTCTGACTCAGCTGACCCCCCAGGAATCAGATAATGAAATGCTGACGAGATGAACGTCGCTGAGAGATTAAAAAGAAAAACAGAAAGGGGGGGGGGCTGATCTTTGTGTTATGTCTTGTTGGTATTCACTATTGTCATAACAGCGTTTGGACACCGAGCTGTAGAGTCACTGAGCCTGGATGTCCTTCAGGTTGGGTGCTGGATTGTCTCAGTGTGAGCTATGCTGGGTCAAGATGCAGTATTCCTAAATACATGCATGTTATTTAAGTTTCAGGGAAGGTTTACACCCAGTGCTTCCAGTGGGATGGTAATATCATTCAAGATGGCGATATGCTTTCAGGATTCACCATTAAAATGTCGATTTAAACTGCTGTGTGAATGTCAGATATTCATGTGCTGATGCATCTGCTTAGTTTGGGTTTGTTTCACCTGGAAGGGAACTTGAGGCTCTGTGTTTCACCATTTATAACACTCATATCAACTTAATTCTGTCATCCAATATGTGTGTGGAAATGGTATTGAATATAAATGTCTTGCAGGAAAGACTTTCTTGCATTTTGTGCTGCTTTCTCCATATTTATTTTGATCCTGATGTCCCCCTCTCCATCTGTTGATGAGATTGAAATGCCGCTCATTTAAGCTTTGAGTATTGTGGGAATTCATCACTGCATTTTTTTGGAAATTGACTCTGAATCACTGAGAAGTCATAAGAGAAAATAAAGGTGGTACCTGAATCAGAGCAGGCTAAAAAATCCCACAGAAACCTTAGAAACAGACGACTAGTCTTGAGCCATTTCTCCACTCTGATGTCTCGGTCCCAAGGTAGTAAAGTGGTGAAACCGGACTCCCCCCTCCTGATAAGACAGGTATGATGAATAACAAGTCATGTCTTGCCAGTGTGCTATCAAGTCTTTTGAGGAAAAAAGGGCATTTCCCTCCTTTCTTGTCTGGAAATGACTGAGTCGAAAAGGCAACTCTGATTTTCTGTCCAAATTCCCAGTGACGGTTTGGACACATGAAAAGACATCTCGCTGCGTGAGTGCAAGAACGTGATGAGACCTTGTCGTCCTGAAGCCCTCCCCCCCCCCTCCTCGTGGTAATTTATGATGTCCGTTCTGGGCCTGTCTTTACCGCTGCACCAGTGCTTTTTTCCCCGTGTCCATGAAGAGAGACGGCGAGATAATTAATGCGTTTGTGAGTCTTCGCACTTCACTGACACACTTGACTCCATTTAATAAATGATGTCCCATATTTTCCCATTCATTATCATGTCATTAAGACATATTAATTCCCCCTGCTGCTTTAACCTTTTAGCCCGTGTTAGCGCAGTAGCCCCTCTCCATGGATAGCCCCAGTTCCTTGTCCTACACTTTTCACATGCTGTACCACTTAAAGTATATTTCCCTCCGTGGCAATTATGCAACGAGCCCGTCTAAGGAATAAACAAGGACAGCACTCGGTGGCAAATGTGAGCGCTCAAAAGGATTGAAAACATTTTCTGATGTTTCACGGGGTGCGTGAAAGTCAAACTTCAGCTTGCATGTTAAAGTACTTAAAGCCTGCAGGTACAGTGACTCCTTGAGAGGGAGGAAGAAGCAGCGACAGTCTGTTGACCCAATTTGATGTTCACACTTCGGCGAGGCAGATGTGAGAGATGCCGTTTTTAAACGCTAAAACGTACAGTGCAAAGAAAGCCTTTGATGAAACGGTGTCTGGCGGTTATGAAGGGCACGGGTTTTGTAGCTCCTTGCTCTGGATGCGTGTGATTCCACGCCGAGAAAACAAGCTATTTTTAAAGAGAAATTCATTGCCGCTTACATTCGCCGTGTCGTTGCGCATGCAGCAGAGCAGATCTGTTAATTTCCCTGCAGTGATAAATGTCCTTCTGGGATTCTCTTCTGGATTGTCTTCATAGAGAAGTAAGCTAAAGACCATTCGTTGGCCCTGTGACCTGCCGAGCACGGACCCGTACTCGGCAGCGCTGACTAAAAAAGAAAGAGGTAGCGAGCTGATATTAGAGTGAGTATGAGTGTGTATGTGTGGCTAACTAATGCCCTTGAATTGGCCTGGGACGACCAATGCTTGACTCGTTTAACTGCTCATTTATAACAGGTGGGCAGCATTAAACACCGCGCTTCCAAAAGTCTGATCTCCCTTTCCCTATTCATGCCTTAATCATTGCCGACTAAAAACCTAATCTATCTCCAGATCAGTGGCCAGGGACTCATTTTATCTAGCCCCGCTAAACCTATTGTGCAAAAGCCCATTTGCTGTAAATTGCTGCTATTAATCGTCAACTCAAACGGGAGCCTGCTTTGTTTTTTGGGCATGAAAATTCATGGAAAATTGACCAGTTTTTGTTAAGATGCTCTCACTGATAAGAGACTAGTGCACTACTTTTTAAAAAATGATTGAATCGTGATCGCCAGGATTCTTCATCATCATTTGAGGGGAATAAGCGATTAATCACCCATATGAGATCCTGCATGCCAGCCAGGAATGAAGAACTCTCCCCATTTAGTTCACTCGTACACTAAGCAGTCCCCCTCTTCTTACGCAGCAGGAGTTGTGATCCTGTGTTGTGTCCCCTCGTAGTGCGTAACATCTGACAAGCTGAAATAATCACAGTCTACATAACCCAACAGAAGATATTGTATCTTTTCACCTCATGTTCAAAAAGCTGCTTTGGGACGCCTTCAGTTTCAATCCACCCATAATAGTTCTGCAACTCATAGCTCACTCTGTTAGATATCTTATTCTTATTTTACGCTGTTGTGGGATTTGAATAGCATATATGTCTGTTTAAAGCTGCTCCTCTAAATAGACTCACAGTACGCCTGTCCTCTTTGGTTTAATATTTATTTTGGAGTTAAACAGGAAGCTTTCTTAATAAGGACCTAAAGGGTGCTGCATCTGATCTCATTCTGGTTTTGTGGAGAATGAACGTTTGCGTCAAAGTTTAATCGGACAGTGAAGAGTTTTTCAGAAATCTGGAGATGTACCAAGTACAGACCTGCAACTTTAAATCAATGAAAAAAGCCCACTTTAAGTACCACTAGAAAACCCAATTTGTTGTAGATGTCAACTGCACCATCACCTAAACAACATACTTGACACGGGGTTTGCTTTTCATCAGATCTTCAGTGTCACTTCAGCACACCCCCATAAATGTCGCCATAGAAACGAAACGCAAAAAGCCTCTCCTTCCTCCTAATAAAGAGGTTCTTCACATTTCTCTCATTGTTTTTGACACAGTGGCCTACTTTTCAATAGACCTCCTCGTCAAACTCTTCACAAATCACATAAAAAACACACCAGCAACCTCTCCTCCGAAAGAGCGTTTCCTGCATCCGACTGTCTGCGGTTTCTAGTCTCGGCGGTCCCAACGACACGTTTTTCGTAGGCAATCTGCACACAATCGTAATTCGAACCTGTTTCCCTTTCAGACTCCAAAATATCCCCATATGTCAGATACATTGTTTGGATCGCCGAGGCGAGCGTTTGGATTCCTCTGTTTTTGGCCGCGTTCAGAAAATTCCCCCAAGCCAGATCGGTTTGGCTGAGGTGTCTCCCCTTAATTCCTGTTCCCCGCTTTCCATATGTGTACGTCGTCCCGCTCTTCGGTTTGGTCTCACTCTATAATTTATCGGAAGCAAACTCGCGCCATACATCACGGCGTGAATTATCCATGACTCAAACGCGCCTCGTAAATGACACTCTCTCGGTGGGTGTTAAGAATGGTTTGGCAAACCGCCTCGCCCCGGCCGCCATCTCTTCCCCCCCCCCCCGCCGGTCAGATTGTTTTATTTTGCTGCTTCCTAGTGGGCAGCTGGACAATCCCTGGATTTTCTGTCACTCAATAGATGCCACTGTGTTTTTTTTTTGTTTTTTTTTGGCCCAAAGCGCATTAACCCAGCGTGACTCTTGTTCCCCTCCATTCTTACTTTCAGCGACTGCAGCATCGAGCTACAGACGCTGCTGCGTTCTCACATTACAGTCGGCTCGCTCACGTCTGAGTCGAGATTTCCTTTTTACCATCCAGTACAAAAGCTTTGTGCCAACCCTTCACCCCGATCGCTCCCCCTCCCCCCCCGCGCGGACGCGTGAAAAACATGTGCGCACGCTGCATCCAGTTTCAGAGGATCCTTGACAGTATCACACAGCCAATAAAAGACCACCTGTTCCAGTGTGCTAATCTAATCCGGCCTCGCACAGACTTGACGGTATTTCTTCCAGAGTCACGTTCCTCCACACCCCCCCCCCCACCTCCGCCGCTCCATGGCAAAAGCCCGACCGAGTTGTTAACAGAGCACCCCTGACACACAGTGTGACAATTTCACGCCCAGCCCCTAATCCAGCTGACACGGCTATCGACGCTCCTTTAATTGCCCTGTAAGTTTTTGCCAACCCAAACATGTTGAGGAATAGAAAGCGCAGTCAAATCTGTCGTGGCGCCTCTGCCTGTCTGTCAGGCCGGCTGTCACCTTGTTATGATTAATGTATTCCAGTGCATGCAGGTTTTTATTCTGGGAAAGCGCACCTTTCTTCCAGACGAAAGGCTGCTGTGAAGTCCCGTCACGTTTTGTCTCGCCGATATTGCACATGGCAAATACATATTTCAGAAACAACTACTTAAATTCATTTTTCAGGGTGTTGAATCAGCTTGTCTCAGTTTAATTCAGTTTTCTCTAAGGGCACTTTTGGAGTGGAGTTGAAGTGTACCAAATTGAGATATAGATTTTTCTGTCTCTTTGAGCTAGAAATAAGATCACTTGAGGAGTTTGTGAGAGGTGGGTTAGAGCTCGTGTGTTATGTCGGAGATTGAATTTTGTCCATCTTTTCCACAAAGCACATAGTCTCCATGAATACTGCATAAATAATGGGAAATGGTGATGGACAAGCTGTGTGATGACATGGATTTGCCACATTGCAACTAATTGTAATAAAGCGCTACATTTGGTTTTGCAGTCGAAAGGTAAAACTATATAAATGACATTACTTGAAAATTAACCACGTGTGCTAAAATGTCGATAACGTCCTCAGTTAGGATCTTGAAGCTATAACCTGCTAAATGTGTTGGCTTCTCTTTATGAAGCTCTGCTACAAATGCAAAGGTCTTTTGGGTTTTTCTTTTGCAATCCAGAGCCACATAGTTGCAGGTAAGTATGATAACAAGAATGGGAATATAGCATGTGTCGAAAAAAATTTGAACAGCATTCAATTCACATCTGCTTTGGGGGAAAAAAACAACAACAACAACAAAAAAAAAAAAACGCCCATTTGAAATGAAGGCCTTACAGAGTGAAACAAGAAACAAAACCTCAGATGGATTCACCAATCTCATTCTCACTGGGGGTCTTACAGGGCGACTAGCTACTTCTCCTGCAGCCCACTAGCAGATCAATACCAGGAATCAGGCCATTACGCTCCTTTGAAAGCGCTACGTGCACAATCGATATGTTATTATTTTTCATCTGCTGGCTGTATTTAATACCCTCATTATTATTTCCCTTGGCTGAACAGGGAGGAAGCTATTCCCGTCCACTCTTGAACCTTTTTGTTTTTGTCTGCCTGGGATCGGTCCACGAAAGTTTGTGCCACATGCTCCTTGTTCTTACGTGACTTTTGTCTGGAGTTGTTTGAAACTGTACCGTATGATGTCAGTGACGGGCCTTTGGGTTTTACTGGACCTAGATGGATGTTTTGCTTCCACTAGTGATGCATCAGGAGGGAAGGAACAGTCCACCTATTTTTATGGGCTGCTGTACATTATTTGTTTTCTCATTTGGTTCACATTACTGGTCTTTACTGATAAGGATAACTGACAGCGGCGACCAGAGTTCTTCTTAGTTTATCGTTTAAGCACAGTTAAACATTAGAGGACTTTAAACATCATTCAGCGACTATATTTCAACTTCCACTTGGAGTTGGGATGTGTCCTAGGGTGTATGTGTTCCTCTCTAAGATTTCCTTCAGCCTTTACAGGAAATCTCAGCAAGATCAAATGCGCAGCTTCGTAAGTGAAGCACTTGATGTGTGCCGGGGTAACGATGAACCACGGCTGGTCCGGAGCTCGCGTGTGACGCACGCTGTGTCCGAAATGTATGGAGCGTATTAACCGGTAGCACTCATTTTAATATAAATGAGCTCTCTGATAATGATTTGAAGGTTCCCCCAACGCAGCGGGAGCGGGGCATGCGGAGCAAGAGCGGAAGGGCCCGTTTAGCAAATGACAGTTCGGTGATAAATCACGTGTAATTAAACACTTTAGAAATATATGGACCGCTGCAGAGGGTGGGTTCGGGGGTAGGGGTGCTGTTAGGTGGCAGGTGGGTGGTAGTTGTCCATGCTGGTGGACTGTTAATGAATGACGGCTGGAGTTTTCTGTCGAGTCTTTGTGATCAGATAGACTGGAGCCTGGAGCGAAGCCTCCGCGTTCATTCGTCAGCCTCAACCCCCCCCCCACCTCCACCCCTGTGTTTAAAGTTTAACTATATCCTTACTTTAGCCTTTAAATGTGTTTCTAACTCTTACGGAAAGATTAATTGCTCTTGATCAAAGTCATCAAGCAGAAACTGCATCAGGAGTAATGGACTCGGCGGAGGATGGCTTTCATTGTGCAGGAGTGGAGGAGCTCCAGGCTCCTATTATCTTGTCTTTCTTGTTCCTGGTGCGGGAAATTTAATTCTTTATCATGCTTTTTTTTTTTTTCTTTTCTTAATTTTATTTTCCGCTGGTTTGGAAAACAAGCCTTCAATGTCAAATGGAGGTGCAGACGAAGGCTGAACACGGAGCGCTATCACGAAGGACCGAGCGAAGTGCGGGCCGTAGACCGGCTTATTGGGAAAGAGTATAAATCAGAGAGGACAAGTGACAGAGATTAATGCCAGGCAACCTCACAAAATAACCGTTCCATCCCACTCTAGCCTCACCCTACAACAACTTCCTGATAAAGCTAGCAATGTGACAGTACACAAGGTACAATAATAGAAATGCATTACTCAAAAGCCCTTTGAGACGTGAGGAGAGGAGAACGCTGCCAAAGGAGAAATGTAGAGGACTACCTGGGCAAAATAATTTTTATGTCCTTCATAGGACAAATGGTTTCTTCAGACGGTCTGAATGAGTTTAGGGGGTTTATGGCCCCTATCACAGTCGCTCTCGGAGCGGATGTTCATTTTGTAGTCTTATTTATGATGTCCCTTCATGGAGGCTAATTTCTGTGATATATTCTTCACTATCTGAGGTAGTTAAGATTTTTGATGAATTGACAATAGGGAAGCTGTATTCTTTATGTTGCTAATTCTCTGACAGTTGCTCATTTTAATCTTTTTTCCGATTCAGGATCTTGTTTCCATATCGTTTCCCATATGTTTAAGCCCAGGCGGTGATATTTTCCTTTTATGTCTGCGAAGATAAATATAGAGGTTATCAACAAGTGAATCTCTTGTCAAGCAGCAACCTGCCTGTACTTTAATGTTGGTTATTTTGTGGATTAACATATATATAGTCTTAAGAGAAACCTGTGCAATATTTGCTCCACCTCATGTTTCACCGCTTTCAGGATCTTACTTCAAAAACCTCTCGTGCATGTTTTTTTTTCTTTTTTATCAGTTCTTTGAATCTCTCCAAACCAAACTCTGATTTCTCTGACTTCTTTATTTGCAGCTGAAAAGGAGAGAAAGTAAGTGGGAGCTTTTCAGCGAGTAGCCAGGCAGCAGGCAGCACCACTGGGCTGCACACATTCAGCTTGAAAATGAAGTGCCATGTTCTTTTCTTTGCGCTACGTACACACGCACACCCACAAACTCTTTCCCCAATGAAATAGGACAATACTGTAATTTGATGCAGCAAACCTCTGAGCACACCTTGCTTTCATTTACAGAGGGTCTCTCGTCCCCCCGACAATCCGGATTCATCCATTATGTTCTTTCCACTCTTTAATTTGGTGAGCAAATTTAATTTTCAAATGAATAGCGTGCTGTTTTAATACAAGCCACAGAAGATAAATGCGCTTTTGTGCCTTGCGTGTTTGATTGCCGACCTTAAGAAGCAGCGTCTTTTGTATCTTGCGGGCTCAGAATTTGACCTAGTGGGCTGGAGCAGCAGTGAGATGTGGGCTATCACAGGTTTTACTGCTCACAGCCGTACCCAGCTGCTCCAGGAGCAACTTCTCCTTCCACGCTAGCAACTTTAGTGCATTCCTCTGAATCGTGTCATTAATTATTACAGCAGTTGCCAGGGTGGCTGTTTTTAACCGTCTTCCCGTCCAGCGGTTCGGCGTTTTAAAAATGGCAAATGCAAGTCTGGCAGGAAGTCACCCAGTGAAGATTGTGGGCTGTTGATTGTAAATGAGGACAGTTTAGGATGAGTTTTATAGCAGCTGAGACGAGCAGCTGGATCTTAATTAATGCACACGTTGTCGATCACGTGATTTCTTTGGCTCTGTTGATGGACAGCTATAGATTTGATTTAATCATCATTGGGTGTGTGTTACAGCAGTCCATGAAAATATACACTAACCGGCCACTTTATCAGCTCCACCTGTCCAATTCATCATTAAAGCAAATTTCTAATCAGCCAATCACATGGCAGCAACTCAGTGCATTTAGGCCTGTAGACATGATCAAGATGATCTGCTGCAGTTCAAACCAGCATCAGAAAGGGGAAGAAAGATGATTTAAGTGACTTAGAACGTGGTCATGGTTGTTGAGTATTTCAAAAACTGCTGATCTACTGGGATTTTCATGCACAACCATCTCTAGGGTTTACAGAAAATGGTCCGAAAAGATAAAACATCCAGTGAGCTGCAGTTCTGTGGGCGTAAATGCCTTGTTGATGTCAGAGGTCAGAGGTGAATGGTCCAGACTGGTTCAAGCTGATAGAAAGGAAACTGTAACTCAAATAACCACTCGTTACAATCGAGGTCTGCAGAAGAGCATCTCTGAATGGACAACACGTCCAAACTTGAGGCGGATGGACTACAGCAGCAGAAGACAACACCGGCTCCCACTCATGTCAGCTAAGAACAGGAAACTGAGGCTACAATTCACACAAGTTCACCAAAATTGGACAATAGAAGATTTGAAAAATGTTGCCTGGTCTGATGAGTCTGGATTTCTGCTGCAACATTCAGATGGTCTGAATTTGAACAACATGAAAGCATGGATCCATCCTGCCTTGTATCAATGGTTCAGGCTGGTGGTGGTGGTGGGTTTAATGGTGTGGGGGATATTTTCCTGCCACACTTTGGGTCCATTAGTACCAACTGAGCATCGTCTCAATACCACAGCCTACCTGAGTATATTGTTGCTGACCATGTTCCATCCCTTTATGACCACATCCTCTGATGGCTTTCCAGCAGGATAACGCACCATGTCATAAAGCCTGAATCATCTCAGACTGGTTTCTTGAACGTGACAATGAGTTCACTGGACTCAAATGTCCTCCACAGTCACCAGATCTCAATCCAATAGAGCACCTTTGAGATGTGGTGGAACGAGAGATTAACATCATGGATGTGCAGCTGACAAATCTGCAGCAACTGTGTGATGCTGTCATGTCAATATGGACCAAACTCTCTGAGGAATGTTTCCAGGACCTGGTTGAATCTATGCCACGAAGGATTAAGGCAGTTCTGAAGGAGAAAGGGGGTCCAAACCTGGTACTAGCAAGGTGGATCTAATAAAGTGGCCGGTGAGTGTATTTGTCTTAGTAAACTTTTTTGTGTCAACATCAAAAACATGTTAATTTCAAAACTTGTTTTTTTTTTTTTTTTTTTAGATTTTCAGCAATATTTACACAGATGACCAAATACCTTTATTGCCAGTTTTGATTTGTTTGGTTTCTTTCTCTCTCTCTCTCTTTTTCTCTTCTATAAACCGATAATGACATAAAAGTAGCATGAGCCTGCATGTGTCTGCTGCTTTAGCTGCTGCACGGAGCTACGTGGGCTTGGTGCCAGAGTGCAGAGAGATAAATTTGTCTTGTTTGATGAACTGTGAATGCGTGGAGTGAGAACGATTTGAGCAAATCTCCGAGATGCATCTTTCCAAAAGTGTTCCAACAAAACAAAGTGAACAGAGATGTGCGGGAGACCCATCACACTCTGATCGTAGGCTGCGTCGGCAGGATTTTGCAAAGGCATTAATTGAGGAGCATCAGGTTATCAGGTTGAGCCACATATCTTTACAGAAGTAATCAAACCTTGATGAATTAAAAAAAAAAAAGAAAAAAGTGCTAAGCCCTCGTGTCTGGCGGCGATAGAGCTGACCCTCAAGCTTAGCCGATAGCTTTATCCTGATAGAGAATTAAACAAAAAAAACAACACAAATCCTGGCTTTATTAGCATCAGCATATTAAGCATTGTGGAAAGAGGATAAAAATGCAGATGGTGCCAAAACTGGAGCAAGACGCTCGAGTGGAATGAAAATGTAATCACTCAAACACTCAAACCGTTTTGGAGAGGATGCTTGTGCAGCCCACATGCTGATCCTCTTTGGCAAATTACTTTTATCAGACTTTAAACATCTTTGGGGCTGATTTGATGGCTTGATTGACTTGATGAAAACAGTGCAATCTTGGATAATGAGTCTCAACAATATTTTTGGAAAATACACACAACTGGAGAGGAAGACGTTCATCTCATTCGTCTTTGTCTTCTTGCTGATTGATGCACACCGAAAATGGATCGTGGTGTTGATTCCGTTCAGCTTGCTTGATGGACACCATAATCTAAAATGAAATGAAATTTGCATAAAGAGAAGGTTTAGTTTATTTGAAATGTCATGGTTTTTCTACCCAATTTCAGCACATTCCCAGTACTTTGGTGGATGTCACAGCCATGGACTATAAACCAAACATCTCCACTGTGATGTCTCACATTACCGCCTCATGTTTAGCATTTCTTGCTGTCTAAATGTGTCGTTTTTGTTTTTCTTTTTTGTTCATTACTGGGCTTTATTTGACACTGTGCAGACAGGAAAGCAGGGAGAGAGAGAGGGATGACAGGCAGCCAAGGATGCACAGGACGGGACTCAAACCTGTGTTGTCTGTCTGCAGTGAGGACCTGCTCAGGCCACGCAGCACTAACTAAAGCATCCCCTGCCTCTGCCTGTTTCACTTTGAGGAACTCTAATTTACAGAATTATCATTGTGCTGAACTTAAGAAGTTTTGAAAACTCATTAAAAAAATGCCTACCGGTGTGGTAAATCAAGCATGAGGGATGAGTCATTTTCTCAGAGACTCCTCTATCGTCTGGCCGTTGAGGAAGGAAATTCAGGTTTAAGGCGCTTTTAACATGAAGACCTTATACATCTGTAATACAAATAAAGTCTCCAGCCATAGTTAACTCTGCTGCTGACCTTGGGAGGGTGAGGTGATCATGCAGTTCCTCGTTCAGTCATCACAGGGTATTTTTTTCTTTTAATTTCCTATTCCCATCCTCATCGCATACAAATCATAACCATTGCCAGTTTCAGTTATACCTTGAGGTATGTTAGCCTACATCTCCAAAAGTGAACTGTAGGTTTATTCTAAATTGGGTTGAAAACTCCCCATTGTGTATTTGATATGTCATAAATAGTTTATACAAGCATTATAAAATGTACTGACTGTTTTGACTAGGAAGCAGGTCTTGTGAATGAAGAGTGCGTTCTTCACCCGCTAAGAGAAATCTGACTTTAATTGGTGGTACAATCTAATTATCGAGGTTCAGAGGGCACATCTTACTACGAGGAAACGCCTGGTGTTTGACAGCCTACCTGCTCATTTGTTATGACCTTTTTCTTATCACACGTTTTCAATTATTCGGTCAATTCAGTCCTTTCTCGTAGTTTTCCTGGAGTACACCGTTACTTGGAAATGCCAGCTCAACATCACATATCTATTTTTACATCTTGAATATGTGAGGAAACCACGGGATTTGCATATTGTTTTCTTCAATCTTTCTTTTTTTTTGGCAATCCTAATGCCAGCATGTATCGAAATTCATGTCTGGACATCAGCTATATCAGGTCAAAACACACGGTGTGAACGTGAAGGGAGGAAGTGAAGGACTTCCTTCATAAGGAAGAGAAAAAAAATGAATAAATGTAGTTGTCAAACTGAGGTGAAGGAAGTATAGCAGAGAGAACAGTGTTTTAAAATCTGTGGAGATGACCATAAATGAATCGAAGCTCTTGTGTTTGTAGCCTGTCAACAACTGACAGCACATGAAGCATCAGCAGGTATCACAGGTGAACTCTGTTGGTAGACAACAGGTTACAGAAACTCAGAGCATCTGGGTGCGTAGACCCTCCATTAATTAACGTGTCCTGGACTGCGTCAGCTGTGAAGAAACATCGCAGTCCTTCCTCATCTTTAAAGTTTTTCTTTTCTCTTTTTCTTCCATTATATGGAGAAAAGTCCAGAAAATGTTTCTGCATCCATTTGCTCCTGCCGTGCTTCCTCAGTGTCTCCTCTTCAGCCCGTCTGGATTTGGGTTCTTGTTCTAAATTTGCTTTAGCTTTGGAAAAGCTTTATCAGTTGATCTTGTAAGCAACTTTCCTGTTGTCATGATTAGGGATGCACATGGTTAACCGTTTAACCGTTGAACCGATAACAGTAACTCTAACGGATTAATACTAACGGTCAATTTTGTTTTTAAGCTACGTAATTCAATCAACTCATGGGGGCGTGTCGACAGGTGCAACAGGCCTCTGATTGGTCAATTCTACATCCACGTAGAAAAGAGCGCGTCATCGAAAAAATGAGGAAGTACCCACATCTGTACGATTCTGGTTCTCCACACTACAAAGACAGCACATATTCTAGTAATTCATGGAGGGAGATTGCGATGAATGTGGGTCTGGATACGGCGAGACGGTGAGGAAGTGGAAAAACGCAAGAGATAAGTTTAGTAAGGTTAGCTAGTTCGTGATTGTCGCTCTTTCGTTGTGGTGTGGAATAACATAGCGGAGACCACGCTAGTATAAATCAAAAGTGACGGCGGCATCTCTGCGACAAGCTGACGGCGACACATTGCCGCGAGAGTATACACGGGGAAGTGTCCGCATACGTCCACGACAACGCGCGCAACATCGCGGCAGCCAACCCTCCCGGACTTATCGGTTAACGGTTAATAATCGTTAAAGGGCGTCGGTTAACGGTTATTAAAAAAAAATCCAAAATGTGCATCTCCTAGTCATGACAAATCATCACCAGCAAAGATGATTTCAGCAGCACAGCATCCAAAATAAAATAAATAAAAATTAAAAAAAATCATTGTTTTATTGGGGAAATAAACTTAAATCATGTTAAAAATCTCAACATGATTCAAAGAAACACAGTGTAACCAGAGCTACTGCAACAGGCTGCCAGCTGTGCAGTGCCAATCCAGATGTTAATGTGGATGTGACTCTTCTTTGTTGGTAAACAGAAGATGTTGAAGGTGGGAGGTGTTGTAAGAGAGAGAAAGGAAGGAGTTAGCAAGTGGGTGCTGGCACGCTCGCTGCGCAGGGCTGATATCATTAGGCGCTCTCCATGCGTTCTGCCTTTATTCAGCTCAAAGGGCATTTTAGCCCAAGGTTCGTCAGCTGGCTATTGTGTAGCGCCGGCCGAGAAAGAGCTGTGCAAGTGGCTCTGAAAGGCTGTGTGGGGAGGGTGTCGGGGAACAGGCTGTGTTTCCCATTTACAGCAGGCAGGTGGGGTAAACAAACAATTCAGCTCGCCTCCCTGCACATGTGCAGTCTAACTTTTGTCCCACAAGGCCACAGTCTCTCTCTCTTCTGCTCTGTCTGACGCTCTCCCCCAGCAGTTTAACGCCGAGTTTATTTCCGTCACTGACTCTATATCTTTCTTTCTCTCTCACCTCTCGTCCGCTTTCTCTGTTTACCTCCTCTAATCTGCCCCTCCTTTTTTCTTCCATTTCTTTTTGCCGTGCCGTCTCCCTTCCTCTTGTGTTGTGTTTTTGGTCCCCTAATTAGATTTGGCCTCTGTGCTATCTCATTTGGCCTCGTCTGCGGCGGTGTGCTTCCATGCCTCGCCGAGTATCCTGGGAAGGCTCCACGTCTGTGTAGCTCCAGCCGTAACCACGTTAGCCGAGCTTAGGATGTCACCGATGCTCTGCATTAAAGACGCGGATCCGCCTGGGACCGCTCTGGGTCCCATAACAGCGCAGGCTTAATGGCGGCAACAGGAAAACTGTGTTCGGAAGAACAGTGGAAGTGTGGCGCGCATCCACGGAGAAATAAAACTTCATTTCTTATGTAATGTTGGCATCTAGATTATGTTTACTTGAATGGAAAGTCAATTACAGCCATGCGTCTGTGATGGTAGCTGAAGATCAGAGCGACATGAACAAATACATCTTTAAATGCATTAATGTGATTTTTCTTTTCCCCACAGAGCTGCGTGCGGAAACTGCAGCGATAATGAGGATAATCAAAAATCATAAACTGATCAATTATTAAAAGTTTCCACCTTTCAATTCCATTTCACACCTAGGAATGTTTTTTTTTAAATTCAGTTTATTAAATAGCATCAAAAATCAAAACAAAATATCAAAAGGCGTCTCAGGGCACTTTACCGAGGAAATGAACCAGCTCAATTTAATCTGATAATCCAATTCCAGACAACACACTTAAGTTCAGTATAATAATATGTATCAAATGCCAATGTGTAAAAAAAGTTATCTAGCAAAGGAACCGAGACGAATCAAACTTTGAGTTTGATCCAGTTCCCCCTCCACCACAGAGGATGGGGTGAAACTAGAGAGGAAGCTCCTTTAAACAAGAAAAGACCTCCAGCAGAACAAGACTCTGGGAGAGGACGTCTGCGTTGGCTGGTTGGAAGGTGAGAGGACACGACGGGGACACAAACAAACAGGAAAAAAAAAACAAAAAACACTTTGCCCAGGGATACTTACTATGGGAAAGCAAAACAAGAAAAACAGAAAGTTAATGGGAAGAGGAACGGCGCATGCATACATGGAGAGGAAGAACACGGAGCAGCGGTGCATAATGAGAGGCTCCCCCACTACCGAGGCCCAGAGCTACGTTCCTTTAGCTGTTGATTATTAAAAGAACTGCTCAGTGTCACTTGAGTCAGACTGAGCTATAAGCTTTATAAAAAAAACAAAATAAAGTTCTAAAGCCTCGTCTTAAAGGCGGTGGGGGCGTTCGTCTCCTGGACCCATACTGGGAGCTGGTTCCACAAGAGAGGAGCCCGGTAACTGAAGGCTCTGCCTCCTGTTCTACTTTTGGAAACTCTAGGAACCACAAGTAAGCCTTCAGTGTGGGAGCGAAGAGCTCCGTGGAATAATATGGAAGTGTGAGGTCTTAACATGTGAGCGCAGCTTCTTCCTGAAGAGCTTTGTAAGTGAGAGGAAGATTTTTAAACTTTATTATGGACGTAACTAGTGAAGAGGCGCTAAAACTTCCCCAGCTTCTTCCTGTCAGAACTCTCATTGTAACATTTTGGACCAGACGATGACTAGTTGGAACGCTGTTTAAACATCCTAACAGTACAGCCTGAAAGGAAGAAGATGAATGCAGTAATTTTTCAACATCAAATCGAGACACGATGTTCTTATTTTTTGGCAATCCTGCGTTACAACATAAAAACTGTATTATTATTATATACGGAACTCACGTTAGCACCATGTTGAAGGACATAAGACAATATTTTAATTACAATTAAGTCAGTTGTCTAAATGTTCCCATCATCCTCGGTAGATACCGTCATCAGAATCAGAATCACTTTATTGCCAGGTACGATTTTACACATACGAGGAATTTGTCGTAGCGATGATGGTGCATGCAATTAAGGGAAAAAATATAAAACAATAGGCACCAACATACTGAGGCAGCCTTCCGCGGCGCCATCTTGAATCCAAAGTAATTTACTCATGGACCAGCGCAGCAGTCAGTACATTTGTTTCACCAACCGCCTGACTCATTCAAGCTGGTATCAATGTGCTCATCTGTTTTGGAATTGAAAGAAACATATTTTGTCTGCTGCATGATCTTAAGGTTATGTAGTTAAGCAAATCTTGCTGGTTTGCTGATTTGAAAAGGCGTACATTCTCTCTGTGAGAGCTTGGGTTGTGTTGTTTTTTTTTCTCTCCATCACACCCCCCCCTTTCTCTCATACCTCCTTCACTACCGCCAGTCCAGCTGTGGAGCCGGTCAGCGCTCTTTCCTTAGCTGCCCCTCTGTTTTCTTTCAGTTAATGCTTCTTTTCAGTTCTTTTGCTCCAGTACAGTGAAATCTCTAGAAAACATTACAAAAATTAGCTGGAGCTAATATACAGTCATGGAAAAAATTATTAGACCACCCTTGTTTTCTTCAGTTTCTTGTTCATTTTAATGCCTGGTACAACTAAAGGTACATTTGTTTGGACAAACATAACGATAACCACAAAGATTGCTCATAAGAGTTTTATTTAAGAACTGATATCTTACCATTTTCCATGGTCTTTACATCAATAGCTAAGGCGTTGTAGTGCCAAAAACACTGCTTTTATGCATTCAGTGTTTTCTTGTTTTAGTCACACGATGATGTTTAGTGGTACCAGGTATTAAAATGAACAAGAAAGTGAAGAAAAAATGGTGGTCTAATCATTTTTTCCATGACTGTATGTGTTTTTAGCTGGTTTTGTTTTGTTATATATTTGGGTTTAAAGCAGAACAAAATAACTTTATCATCAAATATAAATATAAAATATCAGTTTCAGTGTCTTATAAGGGAGCATTTGATTATTTTTATGAGATATTACCAAGCTCTTAGACCCATCTGGGTCTGCTGTCAGCAGAAACCGATGAAGCGACTTCTGAATCCCGGGACGTCACGTTCTCTCCCCAGAGAGCAGCATATCGCTTTACGTCACACGCCGCCGTCAATTGAGGCGATCTCACAGAGCGAGTTCAGTTTTGCGCATTTTGCACAGCGACCGTCATGGCAGAGGTGACGGAGACGAAACAGTCTCTGGCAGAACTTTAGAAGAAGACGGAGAGAAAACTGCCTCTCCTCCCTCCACTGAAACAGCGTTCTACCATCAGTGAATAATTAACTCTCTGGCTGCCACTGACGCAGTCGTACTGACCGTTGGCGTTGGAATTGACGTCAGTGGCAGCCAGTGAGTTTAGACTTCAAGTTTTTTCCCCGTGACTGATCTGGTAAGTTGCAGCAGTGTCGTATTCTCATAATTTAAAGTCGTAAGCATGTTTATGTGGTTGTGTAAGTGGCAGGTTGTTGCTTTAATTTTTTATTAGTTAGATGATGAGGATTACACCACTGTCCCCAGTACAAGTCTGTTTCACTGACTTCACACTGATGGTGGTTATAAAATAGTCTAAGTGTTGTCCAAAGGAGAGAGAACCCTTACTGACAACTTGTATATTATTAAGTTAATTCTGTTTAATTATAAGAAACTCTCATGTGATGCTGTGAAGTCTGATCTGTCATGCTGTGATCAGTTAATCCAGTCGTTCATGTGCAGAGCTGTAAATCCTACGTATCTTGCAGCAGGTTCTTCCAGACCTTCCACCAGAAAAAACCTCAGGTCTTCAGCCAGCAGCTTGTTGGAACGACTCCAGATGTCCTGTCTTGACTTTCTGCCAGTTCACCAGAACAGGATGCTCCAGCACCAGCCGGGCTGTCTGGTGTGCACGAGTACACGGCGCACAACAAGAATTCATTTCATTTGTAAGCTTTCTTTTTCTGTTATTAAGCAGTAATATATTCCAGTACATAATTAGTCGCATTCTTCTTCTTCTACTCACCTAACAGCTTATTGTTCATCGGCAGCCTCAGTATTCAGTAAAAGTCCTACACTGATGGAAAAATTGTTTCTGCAAGTCCTTCTATTGATGTAAAATGCAAGTTTAAGAAGTATAAAGTTCTTTATAAACATTCATGATTAAATATAGATTGGGTTGATACAATCTTTCCTTTCCCATTTTATTTGAAATAACAGGACACTGCTGGTATGTACACAACCTGTAGTGTCCAGTAACGTGAGATTTAGTTCAAAAGTCCAAGTCCAGTATGAAAAAGGTTCTAATGGTTCTACTTTTGTTTCTGCCACAGAGGTTGGAGGTTGTATAGTGAGGGTTTCCCACCTGCTGGTCAACGTGGTCCAACTGGAAGACAAAAGGGTCAAATCTAAACTGCATTGTGGTTTTAATCTTCTCATCTGGTGACTCAAAGTTCAAATGTGAAGGGGCTCCGACTGATGTTCTGATCCTATAAACACAAGTCCCTTTCAAGAACCCGTTTGTTCTGCGAGAATATAAACCCAGACACAGTAAAATGTGAAATACTGAATTTTACTGACCTGCATCCCAGCTGGACATGTCAACAACCCACAGTCCACTCATGATCATCAGACATGGAGGACCACAGAGGCTAGAAGTTCAACAACCTGCAGATTAGAGCTGATTGAAATGTTGATACTGGGGGGAAAAAAATATTTATCAAACCTCAGCTCACGAGGAATTCTTTTAGTGTTCTACATTAGTGTTATTGAGCCATACTGCGTCATTTCATTCAAAACAGCATCTCTAAACGAATCAACACAACATTTCAATATTAGGATCAGTTTCAAGAACATAAACAAAAGCTGAAATATGTTTTTACATTTCTTGTATAGGGTTCCTAGTTTCCTGTTGTGGTGTCTTTGTCCTGGATCTGGCTTCTATGGATATTAAACTACACGGGTCCCTTTTCTGGCTCAGTCCCTGCCAAGAGCAGCAGTAGTCTTAGCCTGGGTTGTGCGACCAGCCTCACAATGTTGGGGGGGGAGGGGTAACCCTGATCTAACAGTGTTACACCAATACAGCTTTTACCCAGGTGCTTGAGCAGACTCTTGTAAAAGCAAGGACAAACCATTCATAAAATTGCAAGTAATTACTTGCGGAAGAAAATATTGCCAAGCTTTTATGATGCCTCCTTTGGTGTCTAATTATACAATTGAGTAGACAACACAGCATATGATCTGCTGATGAGGTGAGCAAAAGTACAAGGAAATCTTGCTTTGAAGTCCTCTTCCTTTAGTTTTTTTAGTGAACTAATCTGTCCCGCCACTGCTCCCGCTCTTAGTTTTACAACTTTCAATGTATTATTTTGAAAGAGAAAGACAAAGTACTGAGTACTTTTCATATTTATCTGTTAGACTTGGCACCATCCTGACAGTAACCAACCACACGATCGTGTACAGAAACTAAAAAGCATCCACGCTTGTACTAAGGAGGTTTGTAAATAAATTTACACACCTGCTTGTTCATTATTTTCGGGCTCACGTGTTGTTGCCAAATTTAGAGAGAGGAAAGATTCTTTGCGTCATGCTTTTTGCTCTTGCTTGCTTGAGGCGGTCTGAGCTGTGGGAGGTACTGAGCCCTACTCTTACCTTCTGCCAGTCGGGGGGGGGGCACCGGCGGATACCCTACAGCTCCCTGAGCAGAGGGGCCACTGCTGTCCCGTGAGATTGCGGTTGATGGGATCTTATGTCGGGTTCGGAGGAACCTGCCCCTGATTTCACCCGTTTTGTTGTTTTTTTTCCCTCTCTCTGCTTCACTGTTGTGATATAAAAATAACACCGTCACCCAGGGCGACGATGCACAGCTTTGTTGAGCAGTGAGGCACAAAGGACTTTGCAAAGAAGTTACTCCAGATGACTTGAACGCTTTGTGAGTTGAGAATGGGGAGGAAAAGTCGCACGCATGCTAAATAAGTATAGCACGCCAATCCTCCTGGAGTCAAACTGCGTAGTTAATTGTGACTGAAGAAGCAGATGATATTCCAGCAGCTGTATATATCTGTTGGGTGTAGCCCTGCTCTTCATTTATACAGTAACAACCAACGCAACCGTTCTCTCTCCAACCCCACCCGCACTCGGTGTCAACAGGCGCCCGCTTTGCACGCTGCCATCTGTCATCACCAGACAATGAAGATCTCCGACTGCAACATGTTTCCTCTTTTCATTTAGTTTAATCCAGGAACCAACTGTCTCACGGAGGCAAACAGAGATGAAAACCGCGAGGGAGAGCCAGGGGTAGGAGCAAGTGGTTCCTGTGGTCTTCCAGTTGACTGGAAGCCAAAGCATATGTTTCTCATGCTGTTTTTAATTTTCATTCGTTCTGTGTGCTATAAATGCGTTATGCCATCGCGAGGCAGATGACAGGAATTTCCTCCAATAAAATTTGTCAGTTGCCAGTCTTGGTGCCTTTTACAAGCGGCTTCCCAGAGGTGGAGGACTCGTAAATGCGGCGCTGCATTTACGGACTGCAATAATTAATCATATTGCTAAAACGGAAACTGTTTATCACTGTATTGTTTTTTTTTTTTTTTTTTTTTTTTTTTTTTTTTTTTTTGCCCTTTCATACCAGTACTGCTTGTATTCATTTGGCAGTATGAACGCGGTCTCGGTTTGTTGTTCATAAGACGTAGTGACTCAGTTACCACATTTCGCTGGGAGCATCCAAACAAAGCCCTGGTGGATATCTTGCAAACTCACTAAGCAGCACAGGCGGATGTTGGGACTGGAGACGGGTATTCCACTAGGCTGCGTTTGAAAGCCTTTGCAGGGTGAAGGAGGGTTGAGCTGATTCATAACAAACCCACAGCGGTGGCAAGATGGAAGCAACACATCAGTTTTATTTATGGTGTACAGGAGGATCATTACGGTCGCTTCAGTCTTTGTCTGATGGATGTCTTTAAGTGCCTCCTCTTTTGAGCTTTAATGGTACCTTGAAATCAATGGAATACCTCTGACCCCCTGTGCCCCCCTCGACTTAATCCTATTCCCATCTTATATTTTTTAAAAAGAAGGGTCCACGTTGATTGAGTTTTAAAAGGAGGTAATTAAACCAGTGGCAGCTAAGAACTTATTATGCCGGTGAAAGAGGAGCTGCCTATATGTTGGCTTGGTGATCGTTGAGAAGTTATCTTTAATCCCCTATAATATTAAAGGCTGGTCATTCATCAAGTCACAGGGCGGCTTTGTGCACCGAAAGGCTCCTGTCACTGCTTTTTTTTTTTTTTTCTTCTCCCCTCCCAGAAACCTAATTGAAAAATTTTCCCACCTTTTTCAGTAACACTCTACAAAGCACCTGGCATCAAATGGAAAACACACTCATATCAATAAATTAGGCAATATCTTATAATACAGTCAATAAGGTATTGCTTTGGGCTTCTATTTCTCTTCTTCTCTGCTCTCGCAAAACAAAACTGTGACTATCAAAGCACATTGTGTTTTCTTTTTTTTTTTTTACAGTGCTGCAAGCCCACTAGACACATTTATCCAACTAACCATAATTATAATTTTGTAATTAAAACAGCGGTCAAGTTGGGAGATCATGCAGAGGTTGCTGCTGTTGTTAAGCTGCATTTCTGCTGGCACGCAATCACAGCCAAACTGCCAGCAGCCACCGCGAGGATGTTTTCGTGCTTTTAAATTAGAATATTCATAAGCAGCACAAATGGGTGGGATTGAGTATTGTGTTCTCTAAAATAAGGAGAAAGGGGCATTGTTTATTAGTAGGTTTTTCTATGTGGCTGAAAGGAAAAACAGTATGCGGTAAGTGTTTGAAATGTTTACTCTGAGACCTTGATCACCAAAAAGCGCTGGCTTTGCCCCCAAGCCTGTTTTTTTAATTTTTTTTTTTTTTTAAGTATCAATCTCTGCAAATAAGTTATCAGATATGGCTTTCAGCTTTTATTAAGTCAACAGACTTGAGCATTATATGAGTTGGCAGCCGACCATCTCCTATTAAGCGTTACCAGTATCACTGCTGTTTATTTACTGTGCTGTGTGGGAGACGGATCTGGTCTGGATGAGATCTGATCGAGCAGGAGTACCCTGGAGCTACAGGGTAGTCGCCGGCCAGATGGGGATTGGGACTAGAGAGTGCTGCCATGTTCCCTTTGTAGTGAATAACAATGTTTCTGCTGCTGATGTGGTAAAAGCTTTTCCCTCTTTTGTCACCTTCGCTCTTGGTTGAGCCCTGGCATCCCAGCGCTCTATCACGGTACTGTTTGGCCTGGGAATTGGTGACCCGTGTTATTGGCTGACAGCCCTTCTTCCCATGCATAGGGATGGTCCACTTCCCCACCCATCTCTTCTAATCTGGCATCGTCTCCTGTGTTTATCGGCGATGAAAGAGAAACCCCATTTGTATAAGGAAACCGTACTGGAGTTGCTGCCTTATTCGTTCGGTGTTCGTCCCTCCGTCTCGGGCGAGAGAGGGAGACGGGGAGTAACCGAATGAGACGGAGACACAGAGTGCAAGTGAGAGAAGTTTGGCAGGTGAAGTGCCATGAATTACAGCTCTCCAACAGTAACTGCTGCAGTAAAGGCAGATACATAAAAAAGAAAACAGAGCCTGGCTTACTATTTATGGACCAGATTATCAGTACATTAATCAGACTCGCTCTTTGGCACACGGTGAACCAGTTTTCACAAGTCTGGACCACCAAAAGCCTGATGCTGCTTTATTGGCTGCATCAGATCGATGTGTAGCTCGTTCACACCTCAATAACATTCAAATTACTTGGGGATAAACTTCACAATACTCTAACAATATTGCTGATTTGGTTTAGTCAAGCATGGATACACTTTTTACACTAGAATAATTCTGTCTTATTACGGTTCGGTTCCTATTCTTTTGTAGTCCAAGCAATTATTTCTGTCTGTTTTGATAAAATTGTACTTTTGCTGCAATCTGGGAACATGGAGTCGGTAGAGAGGAATAATGCCATTAACTGTCCCAGGACCAATAAGGGGAGAAACCTGAAGTTGCCAACTTCTTTTATTTGCAGTTCTAAAATGAATGTCTTTACCTTTCTCCTCAGTTCAATATGTTATTGAAGTAGCTGTGGGCCCAGAACGGACACTTGGCTTAGTTGCTACCACGCCGGGCTGGAACGAAGCAGCACAACTCATAAAACATGATGCAACTGGAGTCGTATTCAGTTCTAATAAATTTCAAAGCTACAAAGGTTACACTTGGTAAACTGAACTTTAAGGTTCAATATGTATGTTTAGCAAGATATTAACATTTTTTTTATTTTTTTTTTGCATGTAGCCCTGTTTCAAATCCACTAATAGAAGTTTCCCTCTCGATTTGGAGAATTTGCATACAGGAGAGCTGACATAACTCAAAAAAACTCATTTATAGTCTTTGCTCTACTGGCATTTTTTTTTTTTTTTTTTACCTCTCAAAAAAAAAAAGGCCTTAATTTGACACCTGATGTGGCTGTAATAGTTATTTCAAGGACTCCGGAAGGACGGCCATTCGCCTTGAGCTGCTGGAGCAAAGGTGCTGTCAAAAACAAAGGGAATAGGTCAAGGACCACTGACTATGAGAGGACCAAAGAAAAAAAAACAGTTTATGACAGAAATATTATTTACGTGGAGAGCAAAGACAGAAGAGTTTGAAGGTTCCTAGTGCATTATGGGATGTTCCCTTGCAGTCCGGATAAATTCTGTCCTGAATTTAACAGGAAGTCAAATCTCTGTTGCTAATTGTTATCAAAACATTTACTGCAGCATTTTCAAAGAAATTTCAGGACGGCCTTACAATATGAAACTGCAACAGTCTTCAAGAAACAATTTCATGGACTAGTTTTTAGAGATGTTCCAATCCAATTTTTTCCCTACCAATACTGATTATTGAGCTGTGGGTATTAGGCGTTAGTGACTACCGATTTGAGTATGATATTTGAAAAAAAATTGCACTGTGCCTGACTGTAATATATTTATAGTTGTTTTAAAACATGAATAAATACACCAAATCAAAGCCATTTTTGTCTATATTTATTTCCAAATAGAACAGTATAAAACAGTATTGCAAAATTAAAAAGTTTTTTTTTTTTTTTTTTGCTGGTAGTGTTACGGAAGCAACCAGTAAATAAAGCATTAAATATAAATTACTTGGTATCGGTTAGTGCATGGACTCCCATACTCCCCAATACCGATACCGGCATTTTTGTGCCGTATCGGAGCAATTTCCGATACTGGAATCAGAATTGGAACAACACTACTAGTTTTTCATTTTTGTAAATGTTACGTGAGTGATAGAACGCTATCCTGGAAACTTGTTTTATGTGGGCATTAATGGACAAAATAGCTCCAAGGTTCCCTGCAGTTGTACTAGATGCCAAAGCAATGCCATCCAGATTAGCTACATGGCTGGACAGTGTGTGCTGAGGCAGTCATGATGGTTTCATCTGGTCTCAGTGTTAGGATACAATGATAATATTACCTGCTGGAAACATATAAAAGGTAAAAAAAAGCATCGGTTCGAGTACAAAATCCTGCAGAACTCCATAACTAACTCTGGTGTGTGAAGAAGACTCCTCATTTGTATGAACAAACTGGAACCTGTCAAACAACATGACTTTAACCCGGCCAATCTGGCTCCTGTAATCCCAGTGACACATTAAAGCCCCTTTAATCAAATGCTGTGATCAGCTGTAACAAATGTGGTACTAAGATCTACTAGGACAACTAGACATACAGTCTGTTGTCTTGAGGCTGTGGAATCATTAGAAACTTTAACCATGTGCTATGATGGGATCTAAATTCTGACTGAGACTCTTCAGATTATTTTTGTAAAATGCTGTCGTATATATGAATGTCATAGTATAGAAATGCTAATTCAGGAGGACAGAACTCCTTGTCTGGTTGTGATGGGGTGTGGGAGAAAAACTGCTGGTTTAGATGAAGCTATTGTTGCCAACTCAAAGGGCTTTTCAGGACAGAAACGGTCCAAATGTAACTCGGGCTCCATTGTTATTTCCAAAGCTGCTCCAGTCGATGACACATCACAAGCAGATGTGGAAAGGATTCCGTGCATTTATTCTCTAACAAAGATTTTTTTTTTCCAAAGAAATTCATGAAGTCATTACTAGTGAAAGTTAAAGGAATACATGGATGTACAGAGCTGCGACTCTAAGAAAGCCTGGCTACAGTTCTGAAAGAAAGCTTGTGTTGTTTTTGTCCTTATTAATGATGCATAATAAGCAGTTCTCGCTTTGGAAAGAATTTCCTCATCCATTACTGGATATTTCCAGACCGACTGAGACTCCTCCAAGTTAGTCGAATGCCGTTTCCTTTACGGTTCCCTAAAAGTCTGCTAGAAAGTACACAGCTTTGAATTAAACTGAGCCAGCCTCCTGACTGGTGCCTCCTCCTTCAGAGAGGCAACGTTGTTGAGTGTCGCACGCATTGAGGCTCCAGCGCTGTGAACAAGATAATAAACCCGTGGAAAAGTAAAGCCCAGGTAGCTGCCCTCTGCTGCATTGGTACATGGCACAGAAGAAGAGAACAACCACAAACAGTAACTCTGATAAATACTTCTGTTCTGATTAGGGATGCATAATTTGGATTTTCATTATGACCGTTAACCTTTAACGGTTATTAACCGTTAAAGGTTAACGGTTCGATAACTGATAAGTCTGGGAGGGTTGGCTGCCGCGATGTTACGTGCGTTGTCGTGGACGCATGCGGACACTTCCCCGTGTATACTCTCGCGGCAATGTGTCGCCGTCCCTTTTGATTTATACTAGCGCGGTCTCCGCTATGTTATTCCACGCCACAACACAAGAGCGACAATAACAAACTAGCTAAACTACTAAACTTATCTCTTGCGTTTTTCCATTTCCTCACCGTCTCGGCCGTATCCAGACCCACATTCATTGCAATCTCCCTCCATGAATTACTAGAATATGTGCTGTCTTTGTAGTGTGGAGAACCAGAATCGTACAGATGTGGGTACTTCCTCATTTTTTCGAAGACGCGCTCTTTTCTACGCGGATGTAGAATTGACCAATCAGAGGCCTGTTGCACCTGTCGACACGCTCCCATGAGTTGATTGAATTACGTAGCTTAAAAACAAAATTGACCATTAGTATTAATTGGTTAGAGTTACTGTTATTGGTTAACGGTTAACCATGTGCATCCCTAGTTCTGATAAAAATGGTCAGATAATTCAGGGTTGAGAGAGTATGTCTGAACAATATCTACGATGTACTTTACTTCCCACTGACTCCTCCCACTTAATTCTTTTAATTTTTTTTTGCTATTCCATCTTTTTCTGTATTTTATGAAACTTTAATTTGATTTTTTTTTTAATCTAGGAACTCAGACATAAACTCAGCGTTAGGGTCAGGAGGATGTTACACCACAACGAAGAAAAGTGGTTTTTATAATTTCCACTTATTTGGATTATTATTAGGATTTGAGATTTAGTGAACCAAAATAAACTGAGGTTATATTTCCCCCAAATTGCAGCAAGTATTAGTTAATGAGCCATGAGAATTAAAGGGGTTAATGTTCCCAAAATAGCTCCATTGTGTAGCGTTGTTGAGGCGCTGTCAGTCTTGTAGCAGCCCCCTCTGTCAGTCTCTCTCTCTCTCTTCCCTCTTTCAGTTCTTTTCAAGCCTCAACAATATTATCTCTGTCTGTGAGGCTTGAGGCTCTATCTCTACTAATTAGAACTTAATGGACCAAAAGTGATTGGTGTACTTCCAGAAATAAAGTGGACTATTCATATGTAAAACAAACAAACAGTACTTAGCATGGAAGCATTGTTTGGGCGTTCTTCCTGGCGTCACCGTGACACAGAAACTGGAGGAACATACAGGCTAAGAAGCATATTTAAATGCATGAGTTTTTTACCTCTTCTGTTATCACACTTATTAGAAAGCAAGCACATAATCTTTGCCATTTAATGTCTTGAAATGTTTCTTCGGCATATATGTTTCTCCCTCCGATTGCCCCCCCCCCCTCCATATTGCTCCTGACTGTGTGCTCCTTGCTTAGAGCGCAAGTAATCGTCATTACAGAATGATAAGGAAGGTTCCCGGTCTGCTCCCTGTGGAATTAAGCATTAAAGACATTTCTTTGGGCTTGCCCACTCAGTGGTCTCACACTCTCATTAACAGTCTTTCTCGCTCTCATTTCATTTTCTTTGGTCTGTTCTCCCTGCAGTTTGTCTAATTTTCTGCCTGCGACTCTCACGCTGTTCTCTGGCTCAGTGACGTTCCCTCACTGCTTCCCTCTCCTTGTTTCTCATACTAGCATAACTGATGGCTCTAATTTGTGTACTTTAAAGGGCCAATTCATAAAAGGTACTTAGGCTCGATAAGGAAATTGAAATGAATGACGACAGCCTTATCGCGGTCCTCTCCCTTCCTCGCACTCATTCCTGGCCAAGTGAGAATTTTCATTGCTTTAGAGAAACACCATCGCTGTGAGAATATAAATGCAAATCTAAATGCCTCCACGCTATTGAAGGGCGTCTCTTTATAGAATCAATAATCATATACAGACATGAGGTGGGGAGACGGAGAATTACGACGGGGAACTGATATAGGGTTGTTTACATGTTGCTGTAAGTAGAAAATTGCGCATAGAGATTGGAGAAAGGAACTGATTACACACCGTGGCACCGCAAGACCACAATTCTGCGAAACAGTTTGCAGGAAATACAGAATGTCACTTGCTCTAATTCAATCATAACAAGGTACAGCTGGGTTGTTCTCGGGGTGTAAATAATGCCGTCCAATTTTTCATTAGCCTGACTACATGAAGCGGACGCATGTACTGTAATATGTCATGCTCGTGATGTATGGACACACCGTTTCCACTACAGAGAAACGTTCTTTCATGCAAACTAACAAAACCGCCTGCAATCTCCCGTAATATTCTGGTATGGGGAGTATTTTTGCAAATGACCTGTTCTGATTCTTGAGAACACAGAAATGAATCCTTATAAGAACCAGTTAAACTAAAGTTGCGTGAAACTTGATTATTATAGAGGTTAAGTGAACAAGAGGTGACATCTGAAAGTGGATATTTATGCAGCTGAAGTGGAAAAATAACTGAAAAAGCCCCCAGTGGCTGGTGGCAGGTACGACTCCCGGTCTGTGGCCGTTTGCTGTAATTCTTCCCTGTTCTCTCTCTGCCCTGGTTTCCTGTCTCGCTCTCATTGTTGGAGGCTACTAGTGCCACAAACCTTGAAAAAAAAAAAAGTACTTTAGGGACACAAGTTTTAAAATGTCTCATTCAGTCAGATTTTCCAGGGTGCTGTTGCTCAACTGCACCAGCTTAGAGTGGATTCATCTCCACCCGCGGGATGCTTGGATGTTAACATTTGAATTTTAAAGAGTGAATTAGTGTAGTGGAGAGTACAGAGAATTATGAAGCTATCCCTTTCAAAATCTCTCATTTGTAGTAACCCACCCTGCAAACCGTACAAAACGAGACGCTGGCACGATAGAAAACCCAATCGCTTTCTAAATCCATTTCATTCTGTTCTGGGTTCCGGGGGATGTTGGAGCCTGTCCCAGATGTGCCTGGACGGGTAGCTACACCATCACACGGAGACAAATAAGACAAAAGGCAGGAACCTCAAACTCAGTTCCATTACGTTTAAAGTTGTACTGGGAGTTCTGAGAAGAAAGGGGGAAAAAAAAAAAGCTTCTTGTCCCAGTCTGGTGGTTGGTGATTGAAGCAGAGCATGAAGCTGAGAAAACTGAGCTGAAATGGGATTGAGGTTTGCGTGATCATGCACGATTAGAAGGAAAATACCTCCATGTCATCCTGTTTGCCAAAGAGCTTAACTGTACGTCAGTACTGACCAGTTCAGAAACCAGTAGGAGCTTAGCACTGGTCCTCGATATTCATCCCAACTTATCGACATTGAATATATGCCGCTACTTAAATGTAACAGACACACTGCTTTAATCGTACTTTACTTTTCACTCTAAATGTTTAAGCATTTCCATCACAGATTTCCATCTGTTGTACATGAATGTGAGGATTTTTTTTTTAAATTTCACAACCTATTTCATAAATTGTGTGTAGAAGAACCATACACAGTCACAACAGCCTGGCACTTCCTCGTTGCAGCGTTCTCCACATCTTCTCCACACAATTTTGATCCTGTGATCCAAGTGCCGTGGGCAGAATCTGGATTAATCTCTGGACAGAATATGTTCAGGGCAGTCGGCTCCTGGAGAATCCAGAAGCTCAAAATAAGAGACCATCACAATGGAGGAAAAAGAAACCTGTTTGGCATTGGCAGAGAAGATTTGGCAAATGGTTCATGGGCACAACCTCAGCTCTGCTGCTCATGTTGCTTACAAAGGTGGCACCATTTAAGAGGGAAATAAACAGCTCTTCCAGCAGTATAAGATTATTTGCCAAGGGGAATTGTTAAAATGAAGAAATAATCTACCAGACACAAATTTCCTTCCTTTTAGTGCTTAGTTTGTGTTGAACTCCTACCCCTGTCAGTTAAAAACAGAAAGAACCTTAGAAAAGGTTATAATCTCAGTTAAGTGGTTTATTGCCATTCTTCACCTCTCCTCCTCCTGATAAATGCCCAAATAAATATTTTGTACACTCTCATGAAGTGAGACATGGTTGAGATTAGTGCTGGGCAATATGACGATACATATCGTGGGGACGATAGAAAAGTGTGTATCGTGCCATTTCTCTTCTATCGTTTCTAACCTAATTTTATCAATTATTACAGCAAATATGTAATTAAATAACCTGCAACGATAAATTTGATAGAATCATATCTACTTCTACAAAGTAGCCTTTTATGTTTGCACTTTTATTCATGGTTAATGCCTTAAACAGAGTTCTTCAACCCTGATGTTTACTTTAGACACTTTATATTGGTTTGCAAACTTTGCACTACAAGGTTACAGATTTCAGAAAGTTGAAAAATAATTTGTGTTTATTTTTATAGCTGAACTTCAGTGCAAAAATGGTTTTTTTCCTCTCAGAAACTGTTGTGCACTTTAAAAAAGAAAATGTGAAAGCTACTGTACCTCTGTACCTACCTGTTTTTGCTGCACTAAAATGTATGTTTGTGACAGTTCAGCTAAATGTCCTTTCAAAATAAAGTTGAAAAGTAAGCAATGAAATTTTTGTCAAACTTTTCAGAGAATAACTGAAAACATACTTTATTATGGTATATCATGATGTATATCGTTATCGTGATATAAAATAGTCCATATCGTGATATATGATTTTTTCCATATCGCCCAGCACTAGTTGAGATGAACATCATCATATAGCTTGGACATTTTGAGACATTGAATGTACACATAATCATAATCATGTAGCAACAGTATCGCACTGAAACATGTCATCTGTATCTCCATGTTAACAAGGGGAAATGAGTCACTTTTTTTTGTGAAACTGCAACATTTTGCACTGACAGCGAAAGTGGCGATCATACCTTCCGTCTTCGGCTGGCTCACCAATAAGACAAAATGCTTAAATAAAATGCAATATAGCTGTGTGACTTGTCTAACTTTAGCACATCACAGTCTGACCATATATGTTCAGGGCGTTACTTTATAGAACAACGTGTAGTGAAGTTTGACAGCTTGTTTTGACGCCCCAGTCAAACCCATCATGGCTCAGTGGCCAGTAATCACTCTGCTATTGGCGGGGCGAGCATCAGCGGCTGTGCCCTCCTCACCCCCAACCACAGCCTAAACAACAGTCAGGAGAGTTCTTGACAAATTGGAGGAAGTTAGCCAGTCCTCAGTTCACTGCACCGCTTTGAACACTAGTGAAACAACAACAATAAAATATAAGTGCACATAAAATCAAAAGCGAGACAAGTCAGGTGCTGTCTGTGTTTTCTCTCTCCCTCATCCTTCTCCTTTTCTCTTACTCTTTTCTTCTTGATCCCTCTACCTTTCAACTCCAGTCTTTCTTTCTGCACCACACACACTCAGTCATCTGAAAGAAGCGTTTGCGCTACACCTCGGCTCTCTCGCTGTGCCACGCTCAGAAATCAATCAGGGGTTAAGCTCACACCTTCTAACGAGCTCTTCTCAGAGATACGTCTCAGCCGTGTACCCGGGCAGCCTCAGCAAAAGGTCCAAGCGCCCGAGACTCGCAGGGCGAAGCCAGGGAAACATGAGATGAGGAAACGGAGAGGTGGAGAAAAGAGAGGGCACGCTGGCGGAGGAAAATGGAAACAGAGAGAGGGTCTGTTCAGGCAGAACAAAAGGAAGGAGGGATGGGGACAGAAGGAGAAGAGGCAAAAGCGGGAAAGGGTATTTTTTCAAGCTCCCTGGCCTTCTTCCTTCTCGCTGCAGTACACAGGTGTGCGGTTTATCCTGCCTTTCATTAGCTATGCACCTGGGCCCTAATGGCAAAGGGTGTCAAAATGAACCGGGGCATTACGGATGCAGAGAACGCTCCCACGAAGGAAAGGACAAATACCCTCCCTGATTTTAAGGAGATTAAAAACGAGACCACATCATGTTTAGTGAAGTGCATCTGAGTCACAGCCATATTGCTTCAAAAAAAAAAAAAAAAAAAAAGGCACTCACCCCCAAAAAAAGCATAAGAGAGCTGCTTCCCCTCCCAGGGGTTTATTTCCTTGTAATTTGTTTTATCATTGTTGTTCTGCTCTTCAGCCCAGCTGTTCCTATCAAGAGTGGCAATTAATGTAATTAATACTTTTATGATTTTAACGACCTTAGGTGAGACTGAGCCACGACAACACGAATGTGAATAAATGCAGACTGACCTGCAAAGAAGTTTTGACCAATGCAGAAAACTCACAGTGGGGTAAAAAAAAAAAATCAAACTGCTTGTCTGTTCTCATACTTATCAATTCTCTTTATGGCTTGAAGCAAAGCATGAAGATAGTGTGTAAATAGAGTATATTAAATAAGTAAACAGTTATGAAAAATCTTTATTTTCTCTACCATTGAATGTAAACAAAAACCTGCAGGTAGTTTTGCTAAAGCATACCATACATACGTCCTATATAGCCTGTTTTTCAACTAATTTGCATAACCTCAGACACACTTGCTGCTCCGTGTTCATTGTGTTTTCACTTCTACTCAATGTGCTGACCTCAGATCTGCAGAGACGATTCTTCTTACACATTGTAGTCTTCTGTTCATATGAATTGATACCCTCATGTGAATTACTAACACTATCAGCTCGTCATTTCTTCCATTCCAGCAGCCTGACGATGTTGTTGGCATAATATATACGTGGACTTTGTTTCTGTGGTATAGAGACACACAGAAATATCCCCATCATACAGTGTGATAGTGTTTGTCCACCCCAGAGGTAAAGCAGTCCAGCATCCAGACAGAGCAGTGATGTTGACCTTCAACGCTTCCTCAGCATCAACCAGGGACCACGCCCACAACTGCAGGCTGGATCACAGTTGGTGCTGGTGTGTTGGGCCAGTTTCATGCAGCAGACCTCCACCAGTGCACTGGATTTCCCTCAAGGCCCAACAGGAACCATCCAGCCCGGCCAGCCCCTCCACCAGCAACAAGTCCGGTCCAGGTGGTGAGTCCCCCGCACGCCCCCAGAGGCAACAGAAGAGGAGCAGGCCCAGAATCCAGGAAGGCACGAGCCAGCACATCCGGAGCACACGGGTCGTATTCTGATCTAGTGATGTGCATTAAAAGAGGAGTGGAGTGAGCTCATACTGGAGAGTGTTTGGGCAGGGTAGCATCCCGGTCTCTCCACACCACATCCCCCAGCCCTGATCCGGATACACATGAGAGCACAACCCCAACCAGCCCGGGCAGGGAGGGATGAACCATGAGAACCAGCAGCAGCTTCCCGAGGGATAGAAAGCTGTAGAGGGACCCTACTAGGCAGTGAGGGCAACTTTATCCACACCGACAACTCCGCCCAGCGCTGGACAGAGCTGACGCCAAAAGAGACAAGGTCATGGGATGAGCTGGCGCAGAGACAAGAAACGATGACAAAAGAATAGTAAAAATCAAGATAGCCACAATTACGTGGTAAAAGTTATTCTGACTCTCAAGTCAGATTAGGTTAAAAAAGAAAAAACAATGAAAGCTGACCAGACAAGTTGTGATTATTGGAGGGAGATGACAGATTAGCTGAGGAAACGTGGTCTGATAGCAAGTTTTTCCAAAGAGATAAATGTATGGAGTTCCTTGATTTCCAGCTCATGAAGATAACTTTCCTGGCGATAGTTGGGGCTGCGAGGAGAAGTTTATTCTTTGTTGTATCAAGATTGAGTTCTGTAATCTAGAAGGCAAAGTGAGGGAGATAGTGGGATGAGACAGCCCAAGAAACAAGATGTTTCAGTGACTTCTTTCCAAAAAAACGTTTAATGGGAGTGCAGTTGTGTATATTTAAGCTCAACGTTGCTGGAGCTCGGTGGTAATTAAAGTAGTTGCTGCTGGACACTGTGGCTCATCACGGACTTGCCTTGTCCACTTGGTGTTTTTCAGAATTAAAAAGTGCAGACCAGTTCTTGTAATGATAAAGTGATGAGGTCAAGATTGTTGTGTGCTTACGCTTGGCAAACCTCAGCGGTCCGGAAGGAAAGTAGAGACTGTAATGTCGATGGAAGACAAAGTGATCCTTAGTTTAATAAAGTCATATGTGTAATGGTTAGAGGTTAGTCTCTGTAGATGCATCTAACAACTTTTATTCATTTTGCTGCTTCTAGATAATATTTGGACAGAAAAAAAAAGCGAACCAAGCAGAGTGAAGCAGAATGTAAACACACTCATGAGTCAAATGAAATGGACTGCTGCTGCCCGTCACAGTCAATTAGCGGACGTAGCCTCAGTTTTTCTGTTTGCTTTTTAATGTCCACTTAATGCTAATATTGACAGACTAATATTACATATAACATGTAATATAACTTGAAGATCTAATGAATGTGGTGTGTATGGCAGCTCGGTGCCTCACCATCAGTGAATCGCTGCCCATCTCTTCAGAGTCTTTGAGCTGCTCTAATTGCAGCCTGGATGATCGTGACTCTGTCGAGCTGAAAGCGACCCATCCTATCAGCAGGGAAGTGCATCATGGAAAGAAAGTGATTGCTCAGAATTGTAAGTGATTAGGCTTTGTCTAGACGTCTCAGGAGTGATTGGATTGATTTGATGTCGGGGAGTAAATCGGACACTGGCCCAGAACCACATTGTATCTGAGTCATCAGAATTTTATACTACTGATGTACAACCGATCAAGCATAACATTATGACCACCAGTGTAATAGTGAGGAAGTCCTCTCTGTGCTCTCAAAAAGAGCTCTGAGCAGTCGGGGTCTGGACAAAGGACACCTGAGTGTCTTGGATGTTATCGCTAGATCCTTTGGCCCTGTGGGTTGTGTGCTGGGGTCTCTGTGGAAGGGGATTGCTTCCCACAGATGCCATTAGGACCCATCAGATTGCTATCTGTGGAGTTAGAAGACCAAATGAACACCTCAGATTCTTGTCTGTGTTCTTTAAGCACTTCCTAAAAAAAATAGATTGTAGAGGAGCCCGTTGCTGACCTGTTGGGGGAGGGTGGCTCTTGTAGAGGAAAGATGTTACCATATTGAGAGTGTAGTTTTTTTGGTAGGCAGCAAAGGAGGGTTCATGTGAATGTCAGGATGCAGGTCGTCTTAACACAGTCTTTCTCAAATAGTGGGGCGTGACCGCTTAGGGGGGTGCTATGTGATGCCAGGGGGGGCGCGCGTGACCCCAGGGAAGGTTTTTTTTTTTTCTTTTTGCTGTACTGGAATAAAGTGTAATTGCACATATACTCCAGTAGGCAGCAGTGGTGCTCTCGTTGTCGCAGTGTGCACAGGGAGTATTAGCTACTGTATATTGTGTTGGTTTTTTTTTTTTTGTTTTGGACATGCACGCACGCAGCACAGAGCAGGAGATATGAAGTGAACAAACCCTCAAGAGACACCACGGAAAAATACTTAACAAAGATGAAAAGAAAGGAGGAGAGAGACAAAGATAATGAAACAAACAAAAGTCACTAGAAAGTTAAGACGAGGAAATATGACGATGTTAATGTAGCGTTTGGATTCACTGTGACTACGGTGGAATTGATGCACTTTAAACCTTTAGACTATAAAACAATTTTAATAAAGTTATTCTTGTTAATGTTATTAGGAATACAGTGTTATGCAGATATATAATTATAACAATTTTATGGACAAATGATACTATTTTGTAATGTAATGATTAAGTAGTGTTTGCTCACATGACTTGTCAGCGTTCATAATGTTCTGCTTGATTGGCTTATATATAATAGTGCTTTCATGGTTTTACTTCACTTACTTTTTCAACAAATCTATTTATTATTATTATTGGTGGTAACTACAAAGTAGGGAAACAAATAAATATCAGCCAATAAATACATAAAAGGTTTGAACAGCTTAAAATGAAGGCTACAGTGTTAGCGGTGAGGGGCTAAAGGCTGATCCAGTGTCAGGCAAAGTGATGAGGGATTGAATATATTAAGAAAATAACATTTATCTAAAGCCGTCGCTGCTGTTTTACCCTGTTTCTCTAAATGGGTAAATTTGCAGTCCAACGTTCAGAAACGGCATTGCAGTTTCTCAAACTGGTTTTAATGAATGCAATCAGGTCTGCTGTGGTTGCGATCAAGCTAACACCTGAAGTTACATTTACTGTAGTTGTTTGTGTCTGTCAACTGATTTTTATGGCTCTTAAGGTGTCATGTAGTTTTGTTCAAAGCAGCAACAAGACTCAGGTTTATCTCTTTTTTTTCTTAGAACAGTGCAGAGCTGATGGAGAAACTTTCTCCAGTTTGATATCCCAAATGGCGACCGGTGAAATATTGCTTCAGTAAATAATGAGAAGATACGCATCTTCTGTAGGTATGTGGCAACCTAATAAAATAACACTTTTACTAAAATTAATGCACCGCAGAGAAGAAGGCGGGTTTTGAAATAAATGATCACTGAACCAACTGAGTGTCTTGCATGGATTGACAGAGCTTTGAGAAGAATAAAATGGCATATACACTAAACTACACGGGGAGAATACTGGTTAACATGTCAGCATAGTGGGTAGGATCCAGTTTTAGCGTTTTATGCACAACATCTTTGTTCATCTTTGTTGTACCCGAGTCGAGCATGGCACGTTTGCATGACTTTGGTAAAGTGGTTTAAATTACCATTTGAGAATTCAGACACCGACTTTTGGGTATAAAGGAAAGAGAGGTATATAAAAGCTTAAGTACTGAATGCACTTGCTTTGGCAGTCATTTTAGAGAAGGACGGCGGGTAAACACAGCATTGATAAAATTGTGAAGCACTGCCCTCGAGCCGGGTCAGTGAAGAAACGTTATTTGTATTTTATTGGCCTTGAAGAAGTTTCTGCATGACTTATAACATTATTGTTCTTTGCTAAGAGTCCCATATCCAGCGCAGAGCTCACAAAGTGCCCTTGGCATGTCCGAATTAATGATTGAAGCATCTACAAGATTGTGTCCCATCCTGTCTGGAAAGGCGAGGAGAAAGCTGCCAAGTGGCTCACATCCAGCTGGCTGAGAGAGTCCAGTGTCCTACGGTGTACAATACGAGAGCTGAATTACTTCAAAACAGGTCCTTTAACTGTTGCAGTTAACATTAAAATGATCCTCTCGCTCTTCTGACACCATGTTCAGAAATGAATTAGAATGTAGCTGACATCCTTTTATAGGTTAAAATGGACAATTTACCTGATGCACACACCAGGGGACTCTATTAGCCTTACTTAAAAGCCATTCATCTGTTTGAGGATGACTCATTTCCCTTCCTGTACAACCATAACTCTTTCTGCTTGCCAGGCTAGAATATATTTCGTCTTAGTAAGGATGTTCCCTTCACTTTAACCTGTATTACTTTCCGATTCATCCGGTAGAAACCAGTCCGGCTTGATTCTTCTCGACGCGCTAATTTTGTTTGGTGAACTGAAGGATGGATTTAAGAAAAACTCGAAGGACTGAAAACACACACACACACACACACGTTTTCCTCCACTTATCTCATTTGTCATGCATAGAACAAAAGCAGAGAAGGGTTTCAAGGACGAGGTTTTAGACACATCTGCTCTATTGATTGGTTAACGAGTCTGCATTCAGACCACTTCCACATCGAGGGGGTGAGTGCTGCGGAGACACAATGGAGCACATTTCCCTTGTCCACAATGCGGGCATGCAGCGGTCGGCCGCCTGCTGAGGAAACAGGCCCACAATCAGGCCTTCTGCCAGGGGGGACACTGCCAGTGGTGGGGATGGAGAGAGGGGGGGAAGTGGTGAGCAGAGACAGAGGAGGAGGATGGATTTATGGAGAATGAAGGAGATAAAGGAGGACAGTTGAAGAGAAAAGGATGGGCCGTGGTATAGTGGAGTGAAATGACAATAAAAAGGGAAGAAAGTGTCATAAGTGGAGGGAAATATTTTTGAAATTGGAAAGAGCTTTTGTGTTTCAGCGAGTCCGAAGAAAAATAGCAATGAGTCAACATTAGAGTTTGTGGAGGATTTAACAAAAATTAAAGGGATGTGGAAAGATCGATTAAGAGGAATTAACATAAAACAAGAGGGAGAAAAAAAAAATTGAATTGAAGTTAGTGGAAGGGATTTGACAGATTTATTTCCCCAGTGGAAAATAGAAGCATTGTGAGGCTTAAAAGACGATATGGATGCTGGAGGCAAAAAAAAACAGCTGAAATAAATGATGCATGAAGTTGAAGTGTATACAATATGATGTCCCTGAGAGAAGAGACGACTCGGGAGAGTTTATATATATTAAGCTATAAGATGAACTGTGGAAGAATTGTTAGATCCTTAATGCAACAAAGAGGCACAGCAAATTCTTCACTCTAAGCCCTGCATCTTGTTGGGAATCTAAAGTATGTCGGGAAGAAATGTGTCTTTTCTGTGCAACGAATGAATTGATTTGATAAATCAAAAATGTGATGACATAATGTTCAAACGACCACTTTTACTGACAGTCTGTGGTTCTGACTTTATTTGCAGGTAGAGATTTGACATGTCATGCTTAGAAGCGTAATGACACATCGATTTTAATAGTGGGAACCAAAGCGCCGCAAAAATGGTATCCACTAGGTGGCAGCATCAGGTCGGAAACTGGTCATCACTGCTGCATTTGGGGCTTTTTCGCAACATGAAAACTTCAAACTTCAATGAAGCGACTACACCAGGAGTGTCAAACTGATCGGTGAAAAGGCCGTGTGGCTGCAATTTTTTTGTTCCAACCGTGCAGAAACACAGCTGACTTGTTGCATCCAATCAAATGAATTGGTTAAGATCTTGAGTGAAGACAATTAGTGGATTGACGAAAACTAGTAAAGCTGTCTGGGAGCTTGTTCTGTTTAAAAAATATGTTTTATCAATCACATCTAACTTTACATTCAGGTAGAATAATGTCTATTTGATATTTAAACGTGTAAGGTAATATTTATATTTTCTAAATCAGTGATTCCCAAAGTGTGCCCCCTGGTGGGCCGTCATGGTACTGCAGGTGGGCCGTGAGCGCTTATTAAAAATAAACAAATGTTTTAAATCCCTGATTTTATTTTTTAAATTCCTGTAAAATATTCATGACATGATTTTAAGAAAATATTTAGAATTAATAAAACAAACCAATTGCATGTTATTCTACTGTCACCTAATTTTGTATGACAAGTGTCACCTTATTTGTTGACCCCTTAGATTAATATCGGAACGTTGGTTCGAGTCTTGTTTGTTGATCACAATTGTGATTAAAGATTGGGGTGGGCCGAAGAGATTTTTGACATTTCCAGTTGGGCCATGGTATTCTGAAGTTTGGGAATGGCTGTTCTAAATAATAACTAGAAAAGCACTCGGAGAGCACAGACCTTCGCCAAGTGCAACAATTCCCCCATATAGCGATTTACAGATTGCGATAAGATCAGATCCGGATCAGTCTTTGAAATTTGATAGAGGTTCCCATTGTCAATCCCCTGAATCAAATTTCATAAGTTTTGGGCAATAATTAACGGACATATTGAGAAACAAAATTTTGGCTCAATTTACTGCAATGTTATCGAAAATTTGAAAGGGATCCAGAATCCAGGATTTCTTCTCGGATCACACCCAAAATAAAATCAGTTCTTCCTTTTCACATTTCCGACAACTCTGAAAAATTTCATTAAAATCCATCCACAACTTATTGAGTTATCTTGAACACAGACAGACAAACAGATAAACGCCGGCAAAAACATAACCTCCTTAGCGTAGGTAATAAAGTAATTATTTTTGCTGCTGATACAGAACCATGTAATGTTGAATTCAACAGTGTGATCATATGTTTTGTATTTCATACATTTCTGTGCAGATATGAGCAATGTAAAAAAAAGACCGATGTGTGCCTGGAAATACTAAAATTGAAAGAACTTGATGGGGAAAGTGAAACAGAAATATTAGGTGGGTTGCACGGCCCCCCCCATTCGCACCAACACCTTGACCTCATCGTACCTGTCACTGCCTACTGTCCTCTCAACTCTTTAAAAATACAGTTCGTCTTGTGCACTTTCCTTCATTGCTTGTGACACACTCCTGTTTCTCGCTCTCGCTGCTTAGCTACACTGTGTCCTCTCTAGGCTTAACTAAACCTTCTGCCTTCCCGCCTGTCTGTCTTTCCATCTCCCTTCCCATGGTTTCACCTTGCCTTACCTGTCTTTATCTGTATGTATCATTGTCTTTTCATTCACTGTTGCCTTTACCAGCCTGTCCCTTCTTATTTTGTAACTCCTGCTCGTCTGTTTTTATTCTCTGCCACTGGCTGTCTTGTTTCTATCCTTCAGCTGTCATGATTGTCCTCTTTTCTTGATTCATCTCGGGTTGAATCAAGGACCGTGTCCCTTAATTATTTCTGTTTGTACGTGGAAACCGGCAGTTTTTCGCTCTCTGATGCGAATAGAACCTAATTATCTTGATAGTAATAGCTACTTAAGATGAAAGTAAAGTATCTGACATCCAGTGCGTTTACATGGGAAGTTTAATTCCTTTTTAATTCATAATTATTATTAAATCTTATTTAAATGATTACAAATTACCATATAAACACCTAATTCCAAATGAAAATGTTCATTCCGAATTAAACTTAATTCCGAAGTTAGTGGCTGGTTTATTCTGATTTTAAATTCGAATAGAATAATTCCGTGGTCATGTATACACTCATTCCGCTTTAAATTAATTCCGGTCTTTCTGCGCATGTTCGCTCCCTTGCCCGTCTGTCGCGATGACGCTTATATTCCGCGCTGGGCTTGTTTTCAAAAGAAAATCATGAACATGATGTTGTCGTGCTGCTGCTTCAAAAATAAAATCAAACAAATCCAAAAAGGATGCTAATAATGTAGTCCTCCATATTGTTGCTAATCGAGTAACTTTGTTTTCTTCCGGTAGACGTAAATATGTAAAGACGTCCGCCCCCCCCAACCAATCAGAACCCTTCCCAACCCCCAGACCTTAAGCGGAATTGGATAAAGCCGATCAAACGTGTTTTCCATGTAAACCTCAATTTGGAAATTCTATTTCCATGTAAACTTGAAGTAAAATAGTTTAATTCTGAATTATTTAATTCGGAATAATTAATTCTGAACTGAATTAGAAAACATCATGTAACCGTGGCCATTAACAGTTTTGTGTACTGTTCACAGAACCAGAAGTTTTCATATATTCCAAAAGCCCCAAATGCAGCTGTAACGACCCGTTTTGACCGGTGCTGCCACCTAGAGGATGCCATGGTACTCTGGTAGACCCCGCTATAAAAACCAGTCTACCACTAGTGCAGGCCTTAATGTCGTACATCACATGCAGTGTGCAAACAGTTGTACTATTGCAATATGTAAGAAGTCCCCTAATGGTTTGCTACTTCCAGTTAAATTGATCTACCTTGCACGCTACATCCCATATTATAACGGCCACTTATCTGGTTTCTGTTCATGCTGTAGCATACTTCTTTTCACAGAGACATACTACGTACTAACAATGACTGAAGGGAGCTGCCGTACTGCATCTTTGTGGTAGTTTGATCAAAGCATGACAAAGACGTCAGGAAATTGTGTCGGCTTTCGAAAAGGGAGTTGATTTGTCTCTTAAGGATTAAGTAGGTGACAGCATAATTTGGAGATGCCAACACATGTCAGAAATGTACATCAGCAGCCGGGTAAGAATGAGGCTTTTCCATGTTCATGACAGAAGGTGGGAGGGTTAGTTTGGTACGAAGTGTGCCGGAGTCTTATCTGAGCACACACCTCTCACATTAGGCAGTGACTAATGAAAGCGGGTCTAGATAGATCTGTGTCCGTGCATGCAAGACTCGCTTTTGTAAACTTCAATGAATACCTCACATAGGAGGATGATTGTCAGCTCTTTAAATACTAAAATACCATCCATCCATTTTCAACACTCACCTGTACGGCGTACCAGTCCATGAAAGGCTCAGTAAAAATGTCAGGAGTAAATCTTGATTTTGCAGAAGACCTTAAATTACCTCAAACATCCATATATGAAGAAGGCAGAAGGGAGAGACGGAGAACTTTGGTGGGGAAATGGAGAACGCGAGCGGCACTACACGACTTGATTTGTTGTTGTTCTTATTTCTACACTGCTAGCTTGCTGTGGCGGCAAAGTACTTTTGTCCTGGAGAAAGGGCTATGAGCAGTGGTTGACCTCTTTTCTTTTTTTTTTTCCTCCTTTTTCCTTTTTTTTTTCCTCCCTCCTCCAGCCATTCGTGTGTGCGTGTGCGCAACGCGTAGCAAGCTTTCCAAATGCCCCCATCCCGCTCCTGTACTCAGATCTCATTTTCGTGGGCCGTAAAACATTGAGTTGTTAAATTTCTTTATGCGTCCTGCTCCCCTTGCGCCCCAAGGGCTCCTGGTGCGTTTTAAATTGAATGATTGCCTGCAGCTCTAAGGTTGTTTAACCTCTGCAGTGGCACCAACTGCTCTGTAGGACTGTATTTTTAGAAGTTTTTGCTCATGTTTCCCTTCCCTCCACCTGTGGTAACATGATGGGGGTGAGAAAAAAAAAAAAAGAAAAAAAAGAAAGCCATCTCTGCGGAGGTCCTCGGCTGAAGTGTGTTCTTCTAGACGTTGTGTGAATGCAAGCATGTGCATGTGAAAATGACTACCGTTTTCCTTATTTATGACCCTCACCTCTGTCCGGGATGCCAATTTTTCTGAGGAAAAAGAAAAAGGGAGTTTTTTAAAAAAAGGAGGGAAAAAAAAGCAATTGGGCAATTCTGGCGTGAGCACTGTTCTGGGCCCGTTAGCTTTTATGGCCCACTAAAGAAGAAGAGAGAAGGAATGAACACCTTTCCTGCCTTGATTGACTTCTTCTCCACTTCCCCAGCTCTGTTACAGGCGCCTTTTCTCCTCTCTCTTAAGTAGCAATAATGGAGATTCTCATATCTACTCTGGAAGCATTTCTTCAGGCTGCACGTACGACAAATTACCTCCCATAATCTTACCTGGTCTGTGGTGTTATTGTAGATTTAAACAGCCACACCAGGACGTCACGCGTGGAGAAACAGCCTCCTGGGACTTATCAGGTGAGCCAGATATGTCATAAAGAAACAAGTAAGCAGTAATTACACACTGATAACTTTGCCAAGGACACAAAGAGGTTTTGTTATGTTAAGTTGTAAATCTGACATGATGGTCATGTCCTGCAGCACCGGTTTCAGCTCTTCTCACTTCCATCCCTTTTAAATCCCCCGCTGCTCCTGATTTGTTTGGTCACGGTTTAATTTCTCTCCTCATTAAGTCTTATTAATCATATTATAGTTCCCTCTGATGGCAAGGAGATCCTTTCAGTTGAAAACATGACTTTAATCCTGTTTCTGTATAATCGCGCGCCACGTCCAGCACTGCCCGTGCTGTTAGATGCGTTTTATGCAATATATTCTGATCCCAGATGAGCTGTTTGGTGTTTGTCTGCAGCCTCTGGAAGCACGTTGTGTGTTTGTGACCGAACTGATCCCTCCATTATGAGAGTCTGCAATATAAGAGCGTTTAGGGGAAAGGAGCCGGGCTGCACTCGTGATTCAGTATGCACACCCCCATGGACCGAGGCGTAGGGGAGTGCATGTGCTGATGAAAAAGTAATGTACTGTGTCTGCAAGGTACGACTTGCTCTTCCCCTCTCGCTTCTGCGACCACAAACCTTCGTCACCCACACCTGCCAAAAAAAGCTCCTCAAACAGCGTTCCCTTCTGTCTTTGTCTGCTATATTAAACTGTACTGTCCAGCTCAGTGTTCTCATAACTAAAACCAAACAATCAAAATCCAAAACATTAATCCCAAAGGTGAAAAATTGTTAATTGTATAAGTAGGGATGCATGATAACTGTGTTTTAAAACCGATACGATAACCGATAACTTTCAGCTCCTAAAGGCCGATACTGATAACCGATAACACACACATATACCTAAGATCATTACATCAATACTATGAACTAAATCAAAAATAGTTTTTTTTTCCAATAAAAACTACTGACAAGCCTCTCAAACATTTTTGTAAAGCTATCAAACAAACATATTTGATATCTCACATCAACTTAAATAAGGTGCATTACTTATTAAAAAAATAAAGGCTCCTTGAACTGATGGAAAATACATGCATCAGAATTACTAAACTGAAAAAAAAAAATTACATTTAAAAGGATTTTAGCTTGTGGTTCCATTTAAATTAATACCTTTAATTAAAGTAAATGAGGTTCAGTTTTTTTTTTTAATCTCATGGAAGCTTAAGATGAGAGAGAGGAGGAGAAGGGAGAGGGGAGAGACTAGCTGCTGGCCTGCGCATGTTAGCATTAGCTCACGTTAGCGTGACTTCAAAACTCCATGGAAGCGATTGTTATACTGTAGCTGGCTGATCAGGTTTGACGTATTAACGCTTGTGCTTCCCTCCTCGTGGAATTCACTTGGAACATTCGTCACAAATAACCACCAAACTATCTTCTTCTGAAACTTTAACAAGTTCCATACCATCGCCGCCATGTTTGTTGTGATCAGCACGCTGTGCTGCATTCAAGGTGTAACGTAAATTCCCACGTTCCCTCGTTTGCTCGTCTTTCTTTGAGCCTTTTCTATTTTTTCTTTTTTCATGTGTAACATGTAAGGAAAATACTGCGAATATCAATTCAAGTTAGCAACTGCCAAAATTATGACCGAGTTAACGAGTTGTTTTCTGGCATGAGGGGGTATTCTTGATTTTCCTTATTGAGAAATCGTTTTTCTGATTATGCTGATGTAACTTGAACATAACATTCATTGCCGGTCAATCAATGCTCAGAGGGAGCGAAGGCACTGCCGTGTTGACAAAGTAAGTATATATACGTTATCGGGGCTATTTGTTGTGATATCAGACTTATTGGAATGACATCATAATTTCCTGTTATCAGCCCGATAGTTATTGTGCACCCCTATGTATAAGATCTTGTTACCACAGTAAAAAGCAGTAACTTTGCTGCAGATGTGCATCACTTCGGTGTTTCTCAACACAAGCGTGAGCCTCATCAAACAAGGTTAAAATTTAAAGTTTGGGCAGGTTTCAGGTGGATTAAGTCTGCACACTTTAATCAGGGAGTGTGAAGGTTAACTGTATGGGGAAGATTGCTTAGTTTTTGCTTTGAGCACCCAAGTTCAAGTGAGTCCTTGTATGAAATCATTGCATCACTTTTCATAGATCAATACCCACAGAAAGTCAAAGACTTCTTTTTTTTTTTTTTTTTTTTTTTAGTGATGGATCGAAGTTTCTTCAGGATGCAGTGGACAGAGCCTGACTTGTTGTGGCAGACACACAGTTTGTACTGGGGCAGGTTGTGCTCACGTCATCGCTTACACCAGCATGAGCTGAACATTTCTCTTTTTTTTTTTTTTTTTTTTTTGGCTCTAGTGGCCTTTATTCAGAGTAGAGACAGGCAGGAAAGGGGGCAGAGAGAGAGAACAGGGAAGACATGCAGCCAAGGGTCACACGGGCCGGGAGTTGAACCCGTGACCGCTGGATGAGGACTATAGCCTCTAGGGCTGTAACGATACACTAAACTTGCGATACGATACGATACACGATACACGATATCCAGCTCACGATACGATATATACCGATATTCATCTTGCACTACATTTACATCATTTTCCAAAAGATTTTAAAGGGACAAAATGATTTTGGTGACATCTTGTTCCAATGACTTTGTTTGAATTAATTGAACTGAAAGCATCAATTACACATTATATGGCTGACAGGTAGCTTGCAAATGCTGGACAAAATGAATAAAAGATTTGTTGAGAAAAATAGTTTCATTTATTTAAACAGTGCAAATTGTTGCTTGCAAGCTTTTAAAGGTGGGACACGGGGGGTTTGAAAGAAGCGTAGAATATCGATACTCCTGGCTGAAAAATTGATACTTGATAAAATATTGATATATATATCGCAGAATCAATAAAATTGCTCAGCTATACAGCCTCTGCTCCAACCACTGCACATAACACATCAGTGTTGTACTGTGCAGTCTCTGCTGTCAAACCTGTGTCCTATAATTATACATAACTGAAAAAAAAAAAAGCTTTAATGAATAAACCTGCTAATAAGTTGTTGAAACAAAGCTTGGGGTCTTCCCCCTTTTTAAAAACAATGATGAACACAAGGTAGAGATCTTTTGACTCATTTATTTGCAATTTAACATTTTCAGGCTTTTAGTAAACTTAGTTTTAAACTTACATGCAGTTTGGAGTTTTCTTCGAAACTCACCTGGCACCATGTAACCAATGATATCTCCTCCTATTCTTTTCCACATTTACTTCCCCCGTTGTGTTTCGGTTTTACGTACCGGAATAATCAGCAGCTCCAAACGATGTCTTTCTAAGGGGGTCAGTTCGCCGGAAACTCTCATCAGCGCTGTTTGTCTAACGTTCTCTGAAGCATGCTTCCCCGATTATCCCTGCGAGGAGAAAACTGTAAGCACACCTTCGTGTCACAAGTGGGTCACTTAAAGCGACGGCGTCGCCGTGACTGATGTTCTCCCAGCGTCTGCGCGTGCCCTGAAAGTGAGGGGCGAAAGGAGTGAATGGAGGTAAGACAGAGGGCATACGAGGGATTGATATCAGGCGGGAGAGCGGTGGGCCAGGTGAGAGAGTGGAGAGGAGGAGAGGGTGGTGGCAGGGGACTTGTCTTGCAGCAAGTTAAATGTATCTCCCTCATTTCTTCTTTAGACCACAGTCCCTCTGCCCTTGGGCTGGAAGTGCTGACTAAGCAGGGTTTGCCTTTGTCCCCCTCCAAACTGCACCAAGACTGCAACCTTATTACAAAAGTTTGCCCAAGGACCCAGTGTTCAAAAGAAACTTTTTGTTTTGATTTATTTATTTAATTAATTTTTTTATTTTTTATTTTTTATTGCTTTTGTTCAACAAATAGTATTAAAGACGGAACTGAAAAGCTGTCATGCACTATTTTTGTGTGTTTTCACAGGAAACAATAAGAGAGATTCATCCCGGGCCGCAGACATGACACTGACAGCGCAGTTTAAGACGTAGTGCCGTTGCATCATTTTCGTTTTTCTCCTTTTAATATCCCTGTCAGTTAATCTTCCATTGTTCCGTAAACATGATTCATTTCTCAACGTTTCACCCGGCAAACCATTTCACTTCACTTCCCCAAGTCACTTGCCAATTTCCTTAAGCATACAAGAGCGTGGCGCTGCCTTGAAGAATTCATGTGATGTGCCATGTATATTCAGCAGAGCCCCCTTCTCCGAGGGGAGCCAAAGCCCATTTGCTGGCGGGGCTCGTTTGGCAGTCATGGTCCTGGCACAGGCGGACCAGCATGTTCGTCTAAAATCGAGCACATGCGTGTGGCGGAGCCGGCCAAAAGAGACGTAATTGCTATTGACAGAATTAACAAACACATTAAATCCCACATTAATTAGAAAGTCAAATGTAAAAACAGTCAGGAGTGGCAGACGGCTGTCATCCATCATCTCTCTCATTGGAGTTTCATGGTAATTCATTTTCCGACAGTTAATTTGGTTCGTTTTGCAGTTGACTTAAAGCACGGCGTGTTTTAATTATGGCTACCCTGAGAGAAAAAAAAAAAAGAAAAGCGTGGCCGTTCTTATAGGCGTCCCTGCTGCGGAGCAAACATGTCGCCGTGGTCGGGTCCTAACGACCAACTGGATCAGGCTGTCAGGCTAGTTTAGCCTAAAGACAGCTAATTGATGAACTGGTTATCTGCTCTTTTTATTGTGATGAAACATAAATTATTATCAGAACAAGTAAACATGTTTGAGATCATTGATAATAAAGTGGTGTGTCAGTAATAGTGAAACCATTCTTTTCTGATGATGATGATGTTTTTCTTCTTTATTGCATTTCTTTCTCAGATGTTGTCTTTGTAACACCAGAAACTGATAATTTTTGTCCTCTCTCTTTTCCATGTTGCTGTTCGCTGGCTCGGTTTGGACTTTGAAACACCTCCTCTTTACTCTCAGGTACTTTTTTTTAATGACTTTCCTCTGTTTACATCATGAACTTCACTCCATCACTCTGTAAACATCCTGTGAAAGTTAAATGCGGACATGAAACCAAATGCTTCCTGCTGCTTGATTAGCTGATCTAGCGACTTTTAGTGCATGAGTCTTCATAATCAAACCTGTCGTCTGTAACCGTTGAAATGTGCACACTCACTCATGCACACCCAAACATTTTTTTTCCCTCAGTGAACTGTGTGAAGAAAGGGTTGTTCTTCATTATTACCCTCTCGTAACCTTTGACTCCTCCCCAACACCCTTCTACAAAACCAAGCAAACATTATTGAAAGGCCTCACAGGGTGAGTCTCCAGTATTTACAGAGGCCCGCGCATGTATATGAGCGCGTGTTGTGTTTTACAGGATTTTTTTATAGGTTAGCTCTCGCTGCTCCTCTCCCGCTCGGTAGGACATGCCGCCTACAAAAGAGTCGCGTCAGCTCGACGAGCCCCGTCTGACTGGTAAAAATAGTGCAGGACACCTGCGGTGTGTGAGCTCACTTTGTCTGCTCCCCTTCCTTTTGCAGCCACGATGTCGTATTCTTTCCCCTGCTCTGCTTTGAAACAGCGCCTCTTCATTTCTGTGTTGTTGGAGTAACGGCTGTCTGCACGTGGATTCCTTTGTACGCAGGGTGTCGTGCTGGGCACGCCCCTCCTGTCAGAGAGGTTAGAAGCGCATGTTTGTCGGGGGCTGAACCCCATCGCTCGACCTCTAAAGAGGGCATGATGACGGGGCTGACCTCAGCCTGCACACCTGTGATCCCTGCAGACCAAGTGGTTTGAGTGTACGTGAGGCATTCTTGTTTGATGCTAAAATATGTAGCGCAGTTTTAAAAGAAGCTGATGGTATATCCCAAAAACAGGCTGCTAAATTTATAATGCGTGTTTAGGATGTAATGATATGGAAAATTTTATATCTCGATTATAGTGACCAAATTATTGCGGTTTACGATATTATCGCGGTATTCTTCATTGCTGTACAAATGTCTAAAAAACACATACATTTAAATAATTTCACAAAATCCTGTGATTTTCTGGTCATACTAAAACATCAGAAGCCAAAATCTTATCAAAATGAAACTTTCACATTAAAAAGGCAAACAACTGGCACAGAAAGAGGTTTTATTTTAAACGAACAAAATAAATAACAGGAACAAAGCTTATTTGTCTGATGGAAATTTAAATAAACACTTTAACAACCATAGTAGGTCAAAATATGCAAACAATTATCAGGAACTAAAATTATAGGGCAAGTTCAAATGAAATAAACTTTGACTTTAAGCTGAACCTTAAATAAGTATAAATGTTCAAATAAAGAAACAGTTGTATAGGAGCCAAATATGTTATGAATTGTAGTTCAGTCTGTGTGTCTGTGGGTGTCGCTGTGTTGTTACCTGAGGGTCAGGTATAAAGGTAGCTGCCTGTTAGTGGTTAGGTGTTTGACCCGGAAGGGCAAAAGGTTTTTGACCGCTGTGGCGCTAACTGCCGGCGTTATGGTTGTCGGATCAGTTAATGGAATAAATTTAAATTTTAACTGCATCAGAAGAACATCGTTCCGGTCATTTTTCGATCAACACACAACGGTATTGTTTACAAAATGCGAGTTAGCGAAGCACGTCGACCAGATTACTCTTGGTCAAACATCTCAGTAGCTTGAAGCATTAGGCTTAGCTCCTTCAAGTTGCTTGTACAAATTGCAATAAAATGTAAACAAGTGCTCTGCAGACAGGATAACTGTCCTCCACCAGTTGTCCCTCTGCATTCAAAAAAAACAAAATCAAAATATGCCCAGACCTTGGATTTCATCCTTTTAGTGGGTTGGTAAATCCTACCGTGCTATCACCACTTTCCACCATGCTAACGTTACGATACCAATGTTACAAGCTACATATTCACGCGAGACACAGTCACGAGTCGCTCGCAGACTTGAATGAGGCTGATATTACATATCCTGGTAATCGACCGCGATAATGAGATGAAGTCAAACATAAACGGTAATCGTTATTTTACCGCGCTTTACCGTAATACCAGTAACCGTTCCATCTCTATGTGTGTTCCAGTTGATGCTGTTGGTTTTTTTTTGTTTGTTTTTTTCTGTGTTTTGATGGCTTTCAGTAAAACTGTTTCTATACAGCAACATGGCAATAATGGTAATATGAGCAGTTAATAGTAACGCATTATTTTTAAGATGCACAGCTGAAACCACAGATAAAGATGCTACTGGGTTAAATTGGTACAGGCGTCATGAGTATTTGATCCACTAATCAAAGCTGAGTGACCAAATGGGTTGGATGTTGAAACAGTGTTATTACGCTGTGCAAATATTCCTGTGTTCAACCCTTTCCCCATTAAGGCCCAGCTTGATTGATTCATCCCCGTGTAAAATTTCTATTAGTTGCTGCCAGTGATAAAGTGACCGTCTTTCTCATTTCAAGATTCCCCAGACGTTCACACTTTCAGAAAAAAGGTAGGAAAAAAAAAAGAAAATCTCAATCTCCTTCCCACCCTTCCACTAACCCTCCTGTTTCATCCTCGCTCTCTCTTTACATGTCCAATCGTTTATCCATCTACCACCAAATTCATTTCAATTAGCTCCCGTGCTGACTCGCACCCTCCGCCTAATCGATCGCCGCCCCTGGCAACCGGACCACCACCGGTGCCTTTGGCACACACACACAGGAGCGCGCACCGCGTGCGAGGGTGCGCCGTTCGCGGGCTTCGCCCTGGGCTCAGACACAGCGGGCACCTTCGCCGCATGATCAACAATAAATATGAGCAGTGGCAAACAATTATCCCCTTAACGAGGGATTAATTGTGTCAAGATGGAGTGAGGTCAGCACAGAGGTCAGTTAACGCTGTACATTCCTAATGTGTTTATTTTCATTAGTTAGGAAGATTAGTCTTTCCCCTCGCAGCGCCGCTGTCCATTGATTTTTTTTCCTGCCTTTGTTTTTCTTTTTTTTTTTTTTTTGGAGACCGTATGAGAGCGTGCGCCTCTTTGTATGTATTTATGCGCGTGTGCACACCGCTCAAAGTAATATTATGAGTGCTTGAGCATCGAGCCTGCTATTGACTCTCACCAGATCAATATTATAAATGCCTTTAACGGTGGCAGTTAAACTCATTTGTCATTTATTGCTGGTGGTAGTGAGGGTTGTGAATCCTCCGAGAAGCGACAAATGTATCAGTCTATCGCCGCGCAACTTCCCCTGGCCGGCCTCTAAGTGTGTCATCATCCACATCGTAACTTGAGGCAAAGCTCTGTCATGTTCGCCGCTGACAAGCGATTAGGTGGGACGGCGTCGCGGAGGGGCTGGGAAATGGAGGGACTGGTCATTTGTATCTGTATGGTAAAAATGAAGCGGCGCACCTCCGGCCATCGCCAGCCGTCTCCTGTGGCTGATGGAGGCGTGCCTTTCTGCATGTTTTTATTTGATTTGTGTTGGCGGGTGTGTTAGAGCGAGGCTGTGGAATAGAATAAAACACACTATAAAGTCTTAGCGTGGATCTCTTTGGTTGGTGCCGTCAGCGTTGTTCAGGTTGTGGTGAAGCTACAGGGAGGTACGACACCTGCTGCAGCTGCCATGTAAAAGTAGGCAAACATTCTTCCATATAAGGTTGAAACCAAAACTTTAACGTGAACAAAAGTTCTCCTTTATGTAAATAGATTTTTTTTTTGCAAGGCTTTTCATTGGAGCTGATTTTGACAAAAATTTTATAACCGTTTATAATGTACGCTTCCCTTCAGTTTTTTCAGCTACACATGAATGAGCTGCAGGTGTCGTTTGGCACATGAATCACATCATTTTACAGCCATCCAGCCGTTTGTTGACCCCTCATATCCGATGGATCAGAGATTGGAGTAAAGTTTCACTGATCACTCGGTGCATTGATTTACACCGACTCCTTCCTCTTTAGGAGACGAACGCATCCACACAGTAAACAGAGACGCTATTCCGCCTCGAGTATTCACGCTGGTACTGCTCCTTTGGTATCTGTCAGAGTTGGTGAATACGGTAAAGGATCATTCATCTGACTGAACAGCGCCTGTTGTTTTCACGTTGCTGAAGCGTGTGTTCATCTTTATAGTGAGGGGTTTATGCAGCGCAATCTCAAAATGACAAGATCCTCTGTTTAGCTGTTGACGGACTGTTGTTGCCCTGCACAAATAAACGTGGACATGACATGAATCTTTGTCGTACCTTTTCGAGCAGCTTAAAGTACTGAAGCTCGGGCTCGTCACGAGTCCAAAGGTTTTGAGATTTGAACCTGACCTACCCAGAAGTGGAAACAGTCACTTTTTAATGTCAATTTCCTTCATTCTGGTGCATCTAAACAGGTTGTTGGACACCAACTTTTAACTGTAAGTAAACATTTGTTTCCAAGACTCACCAGATAACTGTACTAACTTTTCCATAGCATTCTGTGGACGAATTGTGACTTACTTTTTATCTTTTTTGCAGTTTTTTTAAGAGTCTCTTTATGTCCATCGTTGTCTGGGAATGGAGCAGATGTTACAAACAACTGATCAGCAGAAGAAAAAAATAAATCCCTCCCATCTAAACTCCTGTAACTTAAAATAAAACAAGGTAAAGCTTCCTACAATTTTTTCACTGTTTAGTTGAATGTTACATGAATTTAGCGGACATGGGGCTAATTTTGAGGTCATGTAACAAAACAGTGATCCCTCACCAATTCGCGCTATAAGTTCGGCGGTTTTAGTTATTCATGGATTTTTCAGAAATATATAATATAATAAAAAATCAAGAAACATCACAGAATGTTGTGTCTTTTTTCTCACAGTGAAGAAATGTTGTGAGCCAGCCCGGCCCCTTTAAGAAGGTGGCCTTATGGGTAATGTAGTGTGTTTGTCGTGGGACGGCAGAAGGAAAACAGGGTTAGATGAAAAGTGTAGTGAGCATCAACAGCAGCCCAGCGTGTATAGATTTACATTCTCTGTTAACTGACAGAAGTTCCTGCAGTGCCAGAATAAAGTGCCCGTTCCATGCAGAGAAAACCGGACTTTTTCTTTTGTTGTTGTTAGCATGTTCCCGCTAATTACGAGCCAAAAATAGCACAATACCAGCGGTTTCTTTACTACGGTTCAGAGACCAGAGGCTGTGAAGGTAACAGAAAGACCACAGTTGAGCCATTGTCTTGTTTTGCTGCAGTGCCTCGCTACTTTTTTGCGGTTTTTAAACATATTTTAAACACATTATTGAGGCTCGGGGGCTCCGGCTCCAGTTTGCAGATTTTGATTTTCGCAGGGGGGGCGCTGGTTTAACCGTGAAAAATAAGGGATTTTAAAAATAAGACATTGTGAGATGGTGATGGGGTTGATGTTTCCTCCTCCAGTTCTGAGCAGTTGGTTCACTTCGGTCGTAAACTTTGTGCCAGAGAAGGTTGATGATCCGGGTTCTAAACTACAATAATCATTTTCAGATATGATGGTTATAACGCTGTTGGTGGAGACTAAGTGTCAGACCCGTGCAGAACCAAGAAATGCTGAAACCGTCTTCAATTTCACAGCCGATAGCTATTAATAAATTAATATTAATTAGCAAAGTGTCTAAAACAGTGTTTTGTGTTTTTATTCCCTAAAGTCCCTTCTCCCCCTCTCCCTGCCCTATAACACACAAACTGTAACCCCGTTACGCTCTGTGGAGCTCTCTAAACAAAAAAAACATGTATATTTATATGTTCCATCAGGTCCTGAGGCGTTAGCCGTGCATTGAATCTGTGAATGTGACCCTATTTGTCTCTAAATATTCTAACTGAATGTCCCTTCATCCCAATAATGAACCCTCTTCCCAAAGAGTTTGTACCTGGGTTTTACCTCGGTACAAATCCAGCACTGATGGCATTTGCTCGGAACAGGAACAGTCCTAAAGTAGCCGGCGTACATTAATGCGGGGTGTGTTTACGAGACGATGAAATACTTGTACAGATGGCCCTAATACCACAGGAACCTGAATGACACCTGTGTGCTCATAGTTTTTTTTTACTTTGCAAATATCTGAAAACTGTCATTGTCAGAGCAGTCTTTAATCCACCAAACATGCATAAATGTAGTTCAAATCAATAACTATCTGGGACGTATGACGTTGATGTTGAAGTGAAATGGTCGGTGTGGTTTCAGGATGAAACATCGTGAGTGAAGTCATGTGATCACGTAGTTATGGCTGTAGTATGTGCTGGTGTGTTTCTCACTTCCATTCCCACTGTAGTTGCAGTAACTCTCCGCTGTGTGACGTCCCTCAGGTGCATAAACCTCCACACACACACACACACACACATTTGCACCATGTGTTTGTATATGCGTTTTGATTGTTTGATGTGCATGCATGTTTCCCTGTGAAATCCTGCAACTTTGTCAGAATCTAAACATTTCATGCCTTTGCCAACTAGCACTGGGACTCAAACTTTTTCTTTCATGTCAGATCGTTGTATATGCATGCGTGTGTACACATGCGTGCATCTATAGCACACAGCATCATCTCCAGGGATCTTTCCTTTTCTTATTCTCCCTATCTCCTCCTTTTGGCAATCTCTTCGTTTTTTTTTTTTTTCTCCCCCTAAAGCTGTAGCTCGCTATTTATAGAGAGAAGAAAGGAGAGACCTTCAAAGCTGGTTTCATATATCAAAGCCGAACCAAACGTCTCCATTCCTCTCCCGCCACGATGTCCTCCTTCCCAGCTCCGCTGATCTAAAACAGGAAGGCAGGGAAAGCCCCAGAAGAAATCCTGCTCCTTCCGCACATGAGAGAAGGAGAAGAGGGAGAAAAGCCCAGCAGGGGAGAGGGAGAGAGGGAAGTGTGGATGCACATGCTGGATGAGGGTGCAGCCAGCGCTGGTGTCTGATGTGTTGATGCAACACTCAACGTCCCTGCAGCTGATAATCAAGTTGCAATGACAATATCGGTGTGATATTTGTTTCAATCATTTTTCAAAGATTAAGAAAAGCTTCAGCTGAAGTAACGTGATGATTTTCTCTGTAAATCAAAATACGGGATCACACGGGCCCCCTCAGATTCAAATTAACTCAGATGGTCATCAGATTTAAGTTGATTCTATTAGAAATGTAATCTCTAGTGTTCATGAAGTCAATTAGAAGTTTTTCCTCATGAGTTTAGATCTTCTTAAATAAACCCTCAGTAAATAAACTCTAAGAAAACCTGTTTTCTCAGCAGCAGATCAGTTCAGATAACTGCTGCTGATTTTCTGCTGACACACACTTGCACCACCTGAATATCTCACAGAGCCGTTTTTATCTGAGTATTGCCATATTGAGACCACTGTTCTAAGGCAGTGGTTCTCAAACTTTTGATATTGAGTACCACCATGATGACCAGTTTTATAATATAGCCATATATGAGTTCTCAATTAGCTGAAAACACACAGAGATGTGTATTCCTTATTGTGGTTATTTATTGTTGACTGAATCAGACTTTTACAACTCTTCAACAATTCTCACATTGCACTGCAACTGAATATGCAACACAATATTTTTTATAGACAATTTTTAATTATCTCAAGCTACACATTTAGTTTGAAACGTATTTATAATGCATTGTATGTTTCAGATTTTTGTAAAAAGTGAAAATGTGGAAGAAAATGTAGAAAGTCATGATGTCCCCCCGCGTACCACCAGAGAGCGCTTGGTACCTCTGGTGGTATGCGTACCACAGTTTGCGCACCACTGTTCTAAGGTATTTAATACGGTCATACATCTGGAGATGAATTCAAGTTGGTATTTCCTTCCCTGGATCCACAATGAGCTTAAATGATTGAAGTAGTGAACAGGATACTGACATATAGAAATCTAAAGGATGCTGTGACTCGACTGGCATCCTTCCCCTGCCCACAACACAGTCACAGTCACGGTTCCTTATTTTTCTCACAGCTAACTGTAATCATCACAGTGCCGTCATTATGCCTCATATTGAAACCCAGATGAGGTTCTGGTTGGATGCCATTAAATGACGAGCAGGAGAGGAGCAGTATCTGCTGGCTCGCAGAGCGCCATGCCAAAGTTGCAGGTCAGTTTTGGCTGAGCTGGATTCCAGACACAAAAGCAATTATTATGTTTTCTTTCCCCTGGTGTGTCGAGAGATGCGTAATATAATGTGATGTATGTTTGTAATAGCAGCCTATGGATATGAATGTATTTGTCTGGCCCATGTACTAGCCAATCTCCTACAGTAATTACATTGTCTTATCTTCTGCAAAGCTGCACCTGTCTTTGCTGCACCTCAGCTGCCCAAGCATGCCAGGAATAACGCGATGCTTTCCCCTGTCCTTTGACAGGAAGCTATATTTTAGCACAAAATTAGCATGTCTGGGTTTTTTTTTTTTTGCAGTTGGTGAATATGCAAATGTATGAGTACCTTTTTTTTTAGCCTATAACTGGTTGAAGTAAGGATATTCATACAGTCTAAGATGGCCAGTCATTAGTTTTAGACCAAAAAAACACTGTTTACTTTATGCGATGCAGTCTAGAAATGAATAAAACTTTTTGAATTCATGTCTACAGATCACCTAATTCAGTGGCTGTGCAGATAGTCCTTAATTCTTGCACTGAAATAAGATTTTTCAGCTAGTTAGCACTGTGTGTGTGTGTAGTGGGTGTCTTGAATACCCTGCAAGATTGCCAAATTATAAATGTATAAATATTCATGAAAATATAAGTAATTGTATACATTATGGATAATAAAACTAATAACGTATAATAATTATCAATATTTTTTGCTTGTTCTCTGGAATTAATTAACAAGTTAATACCTGCATGCTCTTCATGTGATACTGCTGTTAGTGTGTGTGTGTGTGTGTGTGTGGGCGCGCCATGATCTTCTAAAGAAAGCAACATCATGGACTCTGGATGCAATTAAGAGGCTGTCAAGCTGGTGTCAAAAGTGCATGCGAGCCTCCTTTCTCGCGCACGTACACACACAAATGCGACTGACTTTTTGCAAACTGATGTTGCCGTGCCCCCTCTGAATCGCGCGCCGTATGTGTGTGTGCAACTGTGTTCCCACACAGCCCCACAAGTGTTGAAATATGGCTCCCATATTTCACTGCAGCCACAGCATTTGTAAATGCCAACTGCTTCCTTACATCCCCCACCCCATCCTTCTCCTACAATTGGACCGTCCCATGGAGGCTTTGGCTTTTAAGAAATTGAAGGAATAATCCACTAGGAATGAGGGTGAGTTGGGGGCACTGGTGAAATAGCTGCGCCGCAGACGCCCCCTGCCTCCAAATATCAGGAAAGATATAGTAAACAAAGACAGATGCTGCAGTAAACCATACAAAATGGAGGACTTTTTTTTTCTTCCCCCGTGCAGAGCGAGCCAGATTCCCTAAATTACCCAAATGTAGACAGAGGCTATGTATAGGTTCAGGAAGTTTTATGCTGTGTGTATTGGCAAGGAGGGGCTTGTGTCTGTTGGTTGCACCAATAAAAGCTCTTTGATCACAAAGGATGATAGGAGACAAAGATCAGAGAGCTGGCCCCTCCCAGAGATCCCCCTCCAGCTTCATCTTCCTTTCTGTGTATCTCCTCTTCCACACCCCACACCACACTCACTCAATTCCCCCAACCGTCACAGTAAATGGCTATCTTGAAGTAAATTTATAACTGCCACTTCAGCTGACAATCAAATGCTATCACTAGCTTCTCACTGTCTATCACTTTGGCCCCTACGAGTGGGGCGCAGGGAGGGGTGAGGAGGGGGGGAGGAGGGGTGTGTTGTGTTCAGGAGCTGAGAGAAGGTGAGGCCGGCGTAGCCAATCTAAGTGTAGCCGATCGATGTGCAGGTTGTAAAGGGTGCTCTTTCTCCGCCTCCTCATCCTCTCCGCCTGCCCCACCTCATTATGCCACGTGTTCTTTCTCATTCTTCTCCACAGAGGTTTTCTGCATCCACACCCCCCCCCCTCCTCCTCCGGCGTCTTTACATCCCCATTTCTATTTATTTATCTGTCTATCCCCTGCATCTTTTGTTGTCCCCCGCCACCCCCACCTCTCCCTGTGTGAGCTGGCCCATGTCATGGCCTCTGTCTTTCGCCCTCGTTTGACATTTCACTCATAATGGTTGGATAGGGGAATACCACTCTCTGTCTGTCTTTCTCCATCCTCCTCCCCTTTCAGGGTGTCTTTCCATCGCAAAATAGGAAGAAAAAAAAAATCAGTTGAATGTGAGATCTCTGAAGGCTGTCTGTATAGATACAAAACCTGCTTCCTTTTTATTTTCTTTAAGCAAACAGGGTTGTACTTATATGGATTTGTCCGTGCATTATTGTAGAGGGACACAAAAAGAGATGAACGAGTTGGAGGTGGGGGGGGGTAACTGACAGACTCAAGCTGGGGACGTTTGTCGCTGCTCGTCACTTTTCCCGTCAGCCAGCGGACATGACAGCCGAGGCGGGTGAGAGGCGAGTGGCGGGCTCTCAGGACCAAAGCAGGAATGAGCGCAGAGTGACAGATGGCTCCTTCATGCTTAGGCCATCATGATGGGACCGAGAGGAGCGAGGAGAGCCATGGACAAAGAGGAACTGCAGGAAATGGAAAGGAAGAGATGTCTTGTGACAATATCAAAACCCACCAGGCATTTTTTTTTTTTTTTTTTTTTTCCCCAGCCTGTCCGTCAGCTCTTCTTCACGGTGTTTGCCGCTAGCTTAGCGGGGCGGCGCCTCTGTTGTTATCTGCTCCTGATTCAGCAGGGCGGACGGCTAAAACCGACGACGTGGACGTCGGTGCAATTACGCTCCTGACGCGTCCCAAAACACTTGTGGTTCTGCTGGTGAGAAAGATGCCTCGTTACCCAGCCGACCAGAACCGGTTCCCTCCTCCCTGTGATTGATCAGCGCTGTTGTTTCTCTCATAAGCACAGCCGGATAGCTGAGAGCGCTGACCAGGGAACACTCGACCAGTTTCACATAAGTAAATTTCAGAACATACATAAATCCGCCCGGCAACACAGTTTATTATTTTGCCATAAATTTAGCAGTTGTTCAGTTGGGCTTCCACACAGAAACACCAGCAGGTATCAGGCTGAAACCTGGATATCCAAACACAGTCTGGAAGATCAATATATTGCTGCAGGAAAGATGAATCGTTCGACGTTGCGCCTCTTTCATGATTTGCCGTGCCTTCGCTTGAGATGGAGTTTTAGGGTGGAACTAAACGTTAGGACGGGCTTGTTTAAGAGATTAAATTTAGTTGGAATAAAAACAATAAAAATGGACACTGATGGTTGTCTTTGAGGATTACTCAGCGCCTCCATCACTTCCAATTATCATTGAAGAAGGGAGAAAAATGAAGGACGTGTTCCTGGGCTGGGCATCAGGCCACATGTTTGAGCCTTCTGGCAGGAGAGCGTGCATGTGATGACGTTAAACTGACAAACACACTCATGTGTTTAGCCCTTGATTGTGCTGCTCAGAGGCTTCGCTGTAAGTACACAGGTGGAGAGAGCGAAGGGAGCGTCCACACCTGAACCGGCGTGGAGCAGATTTTTGTGTTCCTGCCTTAAGAATGATTAATGCAGAAAGTTTTGGTTTGTTTGTTTGCAGGTGGAGGTTGCAGGTTTTAGTCATAAACAAAATCCCAGTTGAAGAAGTGGAATACATTTCCAAAAGGCAAAAGGGCTGGAACCTAAAATAATAGACACACTGAAAGAAGCAGCTTTTCTATTTTGATTCAGGTCACTAAAGGCAAAGCAGAAGCAAAACAGACACACACAACCTTGTAAAACAAATGGGTTTTGTCATCGGCAAAGGAGGCTCAGAGCCAGAGGCTGCTGCTACGATGAATTGTGACAAAGCCTAATTCCTCTGGAATTGCAGTACAGTCGATAAAGGAGCAAACGGTCTGGCAATGACCTCCAGGATAGTGTTATTGACCTATTTTGCATACACACTGGGTGCGAGAATGGACAGGCTCTTTATTTGTACCGTTATTTATTGGCCCACAACATGACTGTAATGCCTGTCCAGGGACTCGGTTGGAGTGCAGTTATAGATTATCATGATTGCTAGTTATTAGTGTGTGTATGAGGGCGCGCCTGTGTGTGTGTGTGTGGCGTGTATGGACGCTCACACACATGCAGCGTATGAACGAGATTATTCAGAGGCTTTCAGTCTGAATAAAGACGGGGAAATTGTTGTGCAATTTTTTATTGAAATAGTATCACGCCGCTCAAACTGGTCACCGGTATCAAACTGGTCCAGCAGCAGTTGTCAAGTGACGTAAAAATTATTGGTTGTATCCATTATTTCAATCCCGTCTTGAGATTGAGTTGCAGGGCGAAAACCGGTTAACGTTTGCCTGTATATTGGTTTTTTAAGTGTTAACCAGTGTTTTATGAGCCGTTGACAGAATAGATGAGGTCACACGTGTCCCTTTTCTATTCAAGTACCACAAGAGAAAGAGGAACAGGGATGGAGAGCAGCTTCTTTGACACCAGGATGAAACTTTTTCACTGATTTCTCAGTGACTTCTCATAGTTTTTATTTATTTATTTAGCCTTTGTTTATACAGGTAAAAACACATTGAGATCAAGATCTCATTTTCAAGTGTGACCTGTTCAATAGTAAATCATAATGAAATGCATATAAAACAATCAATATAGTTATTAAAAAATATAAATAAATAAATAAAAAACATAAAATAATAAATAGACTTGAATCAGCATCCCTATGATTCCTGTGAGCGCTGCATGCCACCAGACTGAGGTCTGTTCACCTCCACCGTCCATGGTGAGTCGCTGCTAAAGTAGCATATCCACTATTTTTAATCTATTTTTTAATAGATTGATAAATGGCAGAAGGCTTCCAGAGAGCCGCGCAGAACTGCACAACAATACATAACACAAGAGAAAGAAGTTGAAAGTCCAAAATCCACGTTCAATTAACTGAAACTTTCAGAGGAAAAAATGGCTCTACGTGATGACAAAAACAAGAAGACAGCAGTCGTTACCTGGATATGAACATGTTTACAGTTTTCCCTGTTTAGACATGTAATGTCATCCTTTTTTTTTTAGTCAAAAATGTTGCGGCGCTGTTTGTTATGTTATTAAAAAGTTAAAATGGTAATTTGCTGCTTTTTTTTTTTTTTTAACTTTGTTCCTTTCTCTTTTTCTATCTAAGTTTGTGCAGGTACATGGTACCTCAGTGGGATTAATTGCTCATTTAGTAACTCTTTTCCATATTTCACGGTTGAGAGAATACCCAAATTAGCTTTGCCGTCAGAGTTCACTTCTCCACCGGGGCTTGAATGACCACACTTTGGTACAGCACACTGAGCCAATCAGGCGCTTGGAACTTATGGGATGGGCGGGTCGGCCGCTTGGAGCCTCCGTCCACTTCCCCGGCTGTGTGTTGGTTAGTTGCATTAAAATGAATAATTGTGGGAAGATGAGGCAGATTCATCGAGATTGGGGCATTCAGGCCCTTGTTATTATGGAGACCATTTATTTCCCAGTAAATTAGAATTTGACTGAAAGCATCACAGGGTACCAAATGGACCCGGCTGATGCTGGTCTGGTGGGCTGAGGGAAGGGCAGCGGGGGTGATGGGCTTGCAACTAAGCGACAGTTATTATTCAGATATGGATGGCACTGTGGTTGGCGTGCGAGAATCAAGCTAATGGGGTGGGAAGGTGCAGTCGATGGCTTTCTCCGACGCTCACATGCACTGATATCTCTAAACACCCCCCCTCCTCTCCCCCTCAGCTGACTATCCATCCACGCTGACATATTCTGATGACTCGTGTCATTAAAGCTACCGTCCACTGAGGAGGTAATTAGCCAAAGTATGGCATTAATCAGCGGCTAGAGCCCCTCACGCCTGCCGGGGTGTCTGGGACGTGCTTTTTGCAGCCACTCTGGCCTCCTGCGGCCCCCCTGTTCCCCACATGGTGGGCATTAACCTTCTTAGGCTTGGTCATTTGTCTATGACGGGCTCATGCTCTGTTGTTCACAAGCTTTCCTTCTGAATTCCTGCTACTGGATGGACCCTATAAATGCCAGAGCCATATGGCCGTGGGAGTGGTGGAGCACGGAGAAAGGACACGGAGGAAGGCGGCTGGTGATATTTTTCCATACACGGGGCCCGTCAGCAACTCCCATAAAAAAAAACTGAGAAAGATGCTCAGTTTGAGGCTGGATGTCGGGGCTGAATCTGTCACGTCCCCCGGTCGGATCATGAGAAACCCCGGCGCTCACAGAAGCGAGCGCCCTCCTTGACGTGTCATTTTTGAACCCCCCTCTAAAGCAGCTAAATTAATTTTGCTCAGTGTTGACCAATGGGTCATCTCCCCGTCCCCCTGCCCATCAGTGTCCTCCCTAGACAAACAAATCACCGCTGCTTTGCCAAAACAAAATGGCCTCCATCAGCGCGAGCACAGTGACATCTCCATCTGCTGTCAGACAAACCATTAAAAGTGCAGGGCAAAATTTCAGCCCTGTCAGTGCGTATAAAGCCTCTCATTTCTCTCCATCAGCACAGTCTACCAGTTCCGCACAGCAGAGATAGAGTCGATCTAAAAACGGACTCCCATACTGAACATTTTGATTTCATTACCACCCGCCACTGAATATTCATATGCTTTTCTTTTTTTTTTTTTCTTTTTAACTGCTGTGTCAATTCACACCTGGAACCAGCAGGGCATCATGCATTATTCATTAGCGAAAGGCAATGGGGTATGGTCTAATAGAGTTTACTGGGGTGCCGGGAAGCTTGGTCTCTTCTTCTTAATCCATTAATGATGCATCTTTCCTCCACCAGCGGTTTCAAGCTAACCTCCCACCCATGCGACAGTGCCCTAGGGTCCCAGAGGAACCATTCGGCTCACCTCATTTAATTGTTCTGTTACTGACCCGACCATGAGATGAGCAACAAAAGAACAGAAGGCAGCGAGCGAACACAATGCATCCGCGGATTTTCGCTTCCCAGTCAACTTTTCGCCGGGGTTTGGTGCACCGAAGGAGATGCCCGTCCAGAAACGCAGCAGATGGACATTGTGCTGTTTCAGGAAATAGCAATTCTTGTGTGTAGAAAGCAATTTACATTATTACTCCCAACTTTTCCTGTGGATTGTTAGCTTCCTTTTCTTTTATGTCAGACAGTGATATTAAACTTTACAACTCGTTATCGTTAACTGTGCTATAATTCTGCTTTAGATGGAGATACTTTAATTGGCGGCGGCATGTGAGGCATGACACATTTTTCTCTGAAAATGCCTTTGGCTTGGGCTTTCCAACCTTTCTATTTCTATTTCCCAGCTCTTGTCGTCTAAATCCCCCCACTCAGGAGAGCAGTACCCTCTGGAGGAAAGAGACCAACGCTCCCTCATGTTCTGTGTTACAAGGGGCCGTGCTTTTGTTTTGTTATTTTTGGCTCGTGGATATTACATTTTGAACATTGTGGTCAAATGTAGCCCAGCATCACATGCTAATGAGCTTCTGCTCGCGTTTCCAACCCAGACAGACAAAGGCTGCACCGTGAATTAATCCCGTTGGTATTAAAAGCTCAGTTCAGGGTCCCATCTTCATGTCTGGTCTGACCCACACAGCTGAGTGTTCAAGCCAGTGCTGAAGTGGATTAAGATGCGTTTCCTCTGTTGGTCCTGATTTGATCGGAGAATCTAGACTTTTCTCCGTTCAGTTGGATGAGCTCGTTACCCTTCCTGAAGTCCTGAAGGCAGCATATGAGTTTATCCAACCGGTCTATATTTAATTTAATTTGTTGATTTGTTGAATTTGTTGAGTTAAAATTGATTTGCAGTAGCAGTCGTTGGTATTAATCTTAGATGTTATTTGGTTTAGTTACTGTTGGGTTAGGTTTGCGCACTAAATCTACATGGTTTGTTTTAGGAGAAGTATCCAGATGAGGGTTCAGTTAGACCTTTTCACAAGGTTGACAGATATTGTGCAGCTTTGTTTCCCATTTTTCTTTAGCTCAAATCCCAGAGATCACAGAACAGCTGTTGCGGATTGCAACCACTGAAGTTAAAGAGAGCGGTCGCACCAGAAAGGCCGGGTCCGGACAGTTCGGAGGTGTTTTCAGATGCGACTGTCCGCTCTGGCTCATCAAGTTCACAGGACGTCACAGGCCGAGAAGGGCAGAGAGTATCTGATAAAATTATCAAAATAAAACACCACGTGTGGTAGGGCTGTAACGATACGATACACGATATTTGGCTCAGGATACGATATATATCGATATTCATCTTACAATACATTTACATCATTTTCCCGAAAGATTTTAAAGGGACAAAGTGATTTTGGTGACATCTTGTGAGTGTTCCAATGACTTGGTTTGAATTAATTGAACTGAAAGCATCAATTACACATTATATGGCTGACAGGCAGCTTGCAAATGCTGGACAAAATGAATAAAAGATTTGAGAAAAATTGTTTCATTTATTTAAACAGTACAAATTGTTGTCTGCAAGCTTATAAAGGTAGAACACGGGGGCTTTGAAAGAAGCTTAGAATATCGATACCCGCGGCTGAAAAATCGATACTCTCTGGGGAAATAAAATATCAATATATATATCGCAGAATTGATAAAATCGCTCAGCTCCAACATGTTGATTGTGAGTCATACGTCGATATTATGTTAACAGGTGGAGGATGTGGGTAAACAGGAAAACAGGTGAAGAGAGGGTCAGCTTAGAAGTCCAAAAGCACATTTGGACACCACTCATCCATTTTTAAATGCAATTCCAGAAAGAACAAGATGTGGTGACGTCTTGACATGACTAGACCGCCCCATGAATGTCACATGATCTCAAAACCTTCAGGTAGAATGGAAATCTCTCACCAGTCCAACTGAGCTCCACTTTGAAACGCTGCTGTGGGACTTTAGCTTTAGATGCTAAGTACTGTGTTGCTACAACTGTCTCCCATTCAACCACAAAACATGAGGTCGTGCAGGTTCAGATGTTTTTACAAGACTGTTGTTAACTTTATATGAATACACTTAAGGTGAGACATTATCTAATTAGAAAAAATACATTTGTCCTCATTTGTCCCTGAAAGTCCCGCAGCCCCTTCATCCTGTCTGATATAAAAGGGTGGATGAATGTGCAGGCACCCAAGGGAGCTTCGCTGCTAACTTTGGTCCGTCCTGTTCACCCTGCGGGACTGGGTTTTGTTTGAGCAGTGACTTTCTACTCAATCAAACCCTGACCTTTTCATTCCTCTGACATGCAGCATCTGGTCCCACAAAAACACCGGTTTCCGTTCTCTGCTAGCTACAGTGTTTATACCGTACGTCACATCACATGTTTGCCCCCATCTTGAGTACTGCTGTCCATCCAGAGGAAGACGGGTAAACAAACGATTTCCCAGTTACGGTAGGATTTTATTAGACGCGGCCGTAAGGAAGAAATGAATGGATGAATAAATAGATGGGGAGGGGGAATATTGATTGTTTTATGAGCTCACCAGTTTGATTGGTGAGGCGACGGCAACGAACTGCCACTTGTGTTTTTTTTTTTTTTTTTTGTCCCAAGATCCCATCACAACGCTCGCATTCAAGGTAACAATCAATCAATATAAAGAAAAACAAACAAAAGTCAGAAACTGATGCATCGCTCTAACACAGACACCCCGCAAACACAAACAATGACAAGCAAATAGATTTGAGTAAGTGCATGCAGGCCTCTCTGTAAACAGGCATTGGGGGGGGTGGCACTGAACCCAATTCAGGCTGATCATGTCTCATAGGCTTCCCTTTCTGAAATGATTGTTTCACTCAAATGAACAGATTGAATACATCATACATCCTTGATATGGATGGAAATAAATCTTTCAAATCTGCTTTATATATATATATATATATATATATATATATATATATATATATATATATATATATATATATATATATATATATATATATATCTTTTTTTTTTTTTTTCTGGCAAAGCAATTTCTTAGCCAGCGTCCCTCTGACTGAGGGGGCCGTCTGTCATAAATTCACACCAGCGAGTGCATAAATCTCCCTTACAGATAACATCAGGTGTGGATTGACGAGCGCTGGAGCAGGGACGCACCGTAGTAAAGTCTGTGCATGTTTTCATTGCAGGCACAAGTCTTTCCAAGCGTGGGCACATTTGCTAAGCACCTGAGAGACTTTTCTTTTTTCTTTTTTTTTTTTTTTTTTTACTGCATTTGTACATTTCGCCGCTTGTTTTATAGCCGCATCTGCTGTCTGTCATGTATTTTCTGCATTACGCACATGCTTGCTGGCTGTGCGTGCGAGCTTTTCATGATTGATTTTAATGGGTGATTATCCACCTGCCGCAATGTAAATGATCTGCCCTAATTTCACAGTGGACAACAGAGCCTCATCTGCACTTTTCTCATTTTGTTTGGGAGGGGAGTTTGTTTTGTCCCTGGTAATGTGTTCAGCTATATTCAACTTCGTCCGTGACTGTCCTGTCCCATTTTTTCTTTTAATCCCCATCATCTCTCCCACACTGTCATCTTCATGCTTTTTTTTTTCCTTTCATTTTTCTTTCTCTCCCCTCCAGCCTCCTCCTCCATCCCCGCCTCCCTTTCCCTTGTTGCTTTTTTCCCCTCTTTCGTTCCCCTCTCTCCCACCACACAGCCCCGAGGTTACTTTCTGACTTGTGTGTAGTTTAATAATCATTAGGCCGGGCCCCTAATGAATAAAGTCACTTGGACTAATTGCTCGCAGTGTTTCAAGATATGAGCGTGGATGGGAATGAGGGGAAAAAATGAGAACATGGACATTTAATAGCTTGTTGGTGGAGTTTTAAAGAAGTAATTAAAAGCATTCACAGTATCACCATCCACCGCTTGTTTTTTGTTTTGTTTTTATTACTTGGAAGACTTGATCTTTTCTTTTGATTGTTAAAAAAAAAAGAAGGCAAGTTTCATAAAAATGGTCCGCTTGAAAACAAAGCTTTTCAAGATCGTTCTGGTCACAAATTAGACCACGAGAGAAGACCAGAGCATCTATTTATGACTGTGATCTTGATGTTTGACTGAGTTAAGCATCTCAGATACTTGTGGATATCTGTATTAAACCCCAGAAGACGAGGGAAAAAAATAATTTACATATCAATAGGGATGCACGATAACTGTTTTTTTTTTTAAACCGATACCAATAACCGATAACTTTCAGCTTTTAAAGGCCGATACCAATAACCGATAACACACACACATCTATACCTAAGATCATTACATCAATACTATGAACAAAACCAAAAACAGTTTTGACTCTTTAAATGAACAGATATTTATTTTTTCCAATGAAAAACTATTGGAAGCTTCTCAAACATTTTAATAAAGCTATCAAACAAACCTATTTGATATCTCACATCAACTTAAATAAGCTGCATTACTTACTGATATAAATTTAAAAAAGAAAGGCTCCTTGAACTGATGAAAATACATGCATCAGAATTACAAACTAAAAAAATGCATTCCTAAATGACAATAAAAAATAATAATGCACAGTGCATAAAGTACTGACACAAGTTAGACTTGTCTGTGTAAATAAACTGAAAAAGTGCACTCCATAGTAACAGAAAATTACGTTTAAAGGATTTTGGCTTGTGGTTCCATTCAAATAAATACCTTTAATTTAAGTAAATAAGGTTTAGTATTTTTTTAATTTAATTTTTTTAATCTCATGGAAACTTTAGATGAGAGGAGAGCGGAGGGGAGGGGTTGACTTGCTGCTGGCTTGCTCACGTTAGCTCATGTTAGCTCACATTAGCTCACGTTAGCTCACGTTAGCACGATTTCAAAACTCCATGGAAGCGACAGTGATGTTTCAGGTGGCTGATCAGGTTTGACGTATTAAAACTTATGCTGTTTTCCCTCCTTCGCTTGGAGCATTTGTCACAAATAACCAGCGAAGCATCTTCCTCTGAAACTTTAATGAAGTTTTACACCATCGCCCCCATGTTTTTTTTTTTTTTTCAGCGCACTGTTCTGCAATGCTGCATTCATGGTGTAACGTAAATTCCTCCTCGTTTGCTCGTCGTTCTTTCGTCCGTATCTATTTTTTTCTATTTTTTATGTGTAACATGTGGGAAAATACTGTCAATATCAATTAAAGTCAGCAACTACCAAAATTATGACCGAGTTAACAACTTGTTTTCTGGCATGATTTCTTACTGAGAAATCTCAATTTTCTGATTATACCGACATCACTTGAACATAACATTCACAGCCAGTCATTCAAGGCTCCGAGGGAGTGAGGCACTGCCGTGTTAAAAAAAAAAAAAAAAAATAAAAAAAATATATATATATATATATATATATATACATGTTATCGGGGCTATTCGTCATGATATCGGACTTATCGAGATGAGGTCATAATTTCCTGTTATCGGCCAGATAGTTATCGTGCATCCCTACATATCAATCATTGAAACTGACACATGCAAAATAACCATGTTTGTCAAGTTGTGTTGGGAGTGAAAATCAACATTTTAAGCATCACACAGACCCCGGTAAGAACAAATATTCGTTTCCCTCACAACAGAAATCTGGAATGGCAGTGTGGCAGGGCCTTGTCGCTCTGGATCAGACATATTAGTAGTCACCTTAAGTGCAGGTGGACAGGTGTAGCTCAGCCCCGGGTCGGCGTGTAGTCCTGGGACTTCAGGCCAGCAGAGCTGAGTGTGCGTATCTGTGCTTGTGTGACTCTGTTTTGCTCCGAAAGCTCTCAAAGGAAAATGCAGGTGTATTGATTTTCAGCACTTGCCATAGAAGGGAGCCAGATATCGGCATTAAACCCTTTTGACATGTTGCTCTCAATGAACACCAAATTGTGCACTTGATGTGACACACAAACAAAGTGCTTGTGCACCAGCGGCAGGCTGGATATCATGAAACGGGAGCGCTGCAGGTGCAGCGGGAGCGTGCGCTCACGGAGCGGTGCCTCAACACTTTCAGCACAAGCACATCCACTGCTTAAACTCAGTCAAATCCCAAAAAAAAAAAATTACCTGGATTTAAATAAAACATGCAATTTTTCATTTATCACACCACAGACGTGCTTCTGTACCTGATAAGCCAGGTGTGCAAAATGGGCTGGCTCTTCACGCTAAAATATGCCCCGAGGCGCGCACTCATTTTCTTTCAACCTCTTTCTCTCCGTTTTTCTTTTTCACCCCAGTTTTTTTCTTTTTATTTATATATATTTTTTATATTGTCAAGGCAGTACCTTTTGGGAGAAACGCACGTTTCCTCTTTCATCACGCCCCGGCCAAATCGTGCTCTTCCTGTTGCTGCTCAGATGCTTATTCTTCTAGTGACAAATATATTTTGTGAAGATTTCAGATCACTATGTTCCCTAGCAACAGGCGAGTGTACCTTCTCCAGCCTTCGTCCTCATTTTCGCTAGCATCACGATTGAAAATACCCAGCGTTACCCAGGTGAAGACTGCTTTTTGGCCTGATGGGCCTGAGAGTGGAAGCATCCTGGTTGAAATTAGCCTTATTTGACCCAAGAAGTTATGTTAAGAAGCACAAACTACCTCCCTGTGAACTCTCTGCTTCGAAAGCTGTTGAAGTTTTAATGAGATTATTAAAAGATATTCTTGAGTTCTTTCCTATTTCCTTTCTTTTTTAAACTTCAAACAGCACAAATGAAGTTCTATTCACCTCCTCTGCGTTGGGCTCAGCAGCATAAATATCCAAAATATATCGCCAACCTCTACTAACCGGCACCGCATGAAATGAAGCATTAAGACTCTGCATTTACACAAGGGAGTCACTGTTCTCCTTAATGCACATACACAAATCCATAAAAGCAGCTGCACACTTGGGCGAGCACTCTGTAAAAGCCACCAGAAATATTTATTTACATAACCTTTCTTTAGATCTGTTTTTTTTTTTCAGACTATTGCTTCTGACTATTTTTTGCCCAGGAAGGAAGGAGGAAACAAAAAAAGACGAGGGAAGAAAAAGAGGCATAATGCCATATGTAAGAGCATCACTTGCCATCCTACTGGCTGAGCCCTCGTGGTGGGCTCCATTCAATGACGCTCTCTGGAATCGATAGCCACCATACTGTAGCCCTGAGGCCGGGTACGTAATGTGCATATAATCCTTCTTCAACAGCTGCACAATGCAGAGAGTTGTCACCTGTTTTACACTTTACACTTATTTTTTTTTTTTGAGAATCATTTTCAACTACGCCATTAGAAGTTGGCACACCGACACATGTGAAAGGCCATGTATCATGCAACGCTCTTTTACGGCCCGAGATGTCTGGAGGCCCAGAAAATATGACAAAAAAAAAAATCATCTTTTTTATTTTCTTTCTCCATTTATCTAAAATATTAACTGCGAATGAGCTGCTGATGTTTGCAGCTTCATTAAGGTCCCATCATCACCTGCATGATGAAATTTTAGAGATGTGACGTGGGGAAAAATAAAAATCAAAAGTGAGTGCAGAAGGTGCCATCCTACTGAGGAGCACATTGAACATCTGAAGCTGTGCTGACCTGAGCCGGTGAAGAACACCAGAGCTCCACCTGGATTTGACGCCTACGTGTCCAGGCCAGTCTTTCATTCCTGACGACCTGCTAACGACAAGTAGGAGAGACGACGCCCGCGAGTCACGAAACACCCTCCCATTTCTGTCCATGAGTTGGAGGTAAAACCTGGAGGACTAGCAGAACCACTGTGGAAACCCTGAATATTTCAAACCAGTTTGTAACCAGTTTGTAAGTTCAGTCTGGGGTCCTTGCTCATTATTTGATGAAATTTCTCTTATTTCTTCGATCTTTCATTCCTAAATACACAGATGAGGAAAATTCATTTTGATGTCAACTTGAACTTATGCCCTTTTTACTCTTATTCTACTAATATAATAGTTGTTGGTGTTTCATAGATTTGTGAGATTCATGTAAGTCATGGTCTTCCTTTTCTCGAGCATTGCAGCCCCTTTAACGGAGAGTTGACACCTCTATTGTGAGACTGCAAGCTTGTACATACAGGGGTTGGACAATGAAACTGAAACACCTGGTTTTAGAGCACAATCATTTATTAGTATGGTGTAGGGCCTCCTTTTTGCAGCCAATACAGCGTCAATTCATCTTGAGAATGACATATACAAGTCCTGCACAGTGGTCAGAGGAACACTTTCATGGTTATCAAACCAATCTTTCACCAGTCTTGTTGGATGTATTGGTGCATTGTCATCTTGATACACGGCACCACTTCAGGATACAATGTTTGAACCATTGGATGCACATGGTCCTCCAGAATGGTTCGGTAGTCTCTGGCAGTGACGCGCCCATCCAGCACAAGTACTGGGCCAAGGGAATGCCATGATATGGCAGCCCAAACCATCACTGATCCATCCCCATGCTGCACTCTGGGCATGCATCAGTCTGGGTGGTACGCTTCTTTAGGGCTTCTAACTCTCCCAGATGTGGGGAAAACAGTAAAGCTGGACTCATCAGAGAACAATACATGTTTCACATTGTCCACAGCCCAAGATTTGTGCTCCTTGCACCATTGAAACCAATGTTTGGCACTGGCACCAAAGGTTTGACTATAGCAGCCCGGCCGTGTATACTGACCCTGTGGAGCTGCTGACGGACAGTTCTGGTGGAAACAGAAGAGTCGAGGTGCACATTTAATTCTGCTGTGATTTGGTCAGCTGTAGTTTTATGTTTTTTGGATACAGTCCAAGTTAGCACCTGAACATCCCTTTCAGACAGCTTCCTCTTGGGTCCACAGTTAATCCTGTTGGATGGAGTTCGTCCTTCTTGGTGGTATGCTGACATTATGATGACATTACCCTGGATACTGTGACTCTTGATACATCATAAAAGACTTGCTGTCTTGGTCACAGATGCGCCAGCAAGACGTGCACCAACAATTTGTCCTCTTTTGAACTCTGATATGTCACCCATGATGTTCCATGAAACCTCCCACACTACAATGACACGTGTTTCAGTTTCATTGTCCAACCCCTGTACCTCATCTTTGTTTTGGAAGTGCTCTCCCTATTAATTGGTCTTAATTCTAAATATTTATATGCATTAGGTATAATGTCTTCTCCATTCCTTTCTGTGGCATCAGAGCACCTATGCAGACCTTCAGCTTCTCCTCACAGTTTTGTCTTTAACTTTTGCAGTTGTTCATGACAGGTTTCCTTTCAATAATGGGAGGAAATGAGAAGAATTACATTATGATCTACTGCACCTAACGGCGGGTAAACACAGGAGCTTTATGCATCTCTGAGACTTGAATAGAAGAAATCCCCAAGTGTATTTTGTGTGTTGGAGCAGTTTATAAAGTGTTGGAACGCTGCAGCTGTAGCAGAGAGGAGGGTAGGGGGTAGAAATCTCCAGAGATCCCTGTGACTGCAGTGGAGAGTTGTATTTGTAGCGTGGCGACATTCAAGATGGAATAAATCCAACGTTTTTATTTTCTCTTGTGGAGCAGAAGATAAAACGTTAGAAGGTTTGAAGTCTGGAGTAGAAAGAGGGGCTCGGTTGATATCTCAAGAGATCCCCATGAATGCATTGGGGTGTTGTGTTTATAATTGTGAAAGGGCTTTGCTGAAGCTGGATAAGTTTAATCGGTCCTCTATAAACGTGGGCCATTTATCTCCAAAATCTTGAAATGTTTGTGTCGTCATTTTTCCTTTATTTACGGTTCCCCCAGAGAAAGTTTTATTGTCTGCCTCGCTGGCAGTTGAATTGGTTTCATCCGTCGCTCGTCTTTGTCCCTCGTTTAGACGGACAGTCGAAGGCAGCGGTCCATTGGGTTTACGTTTCCACACGTTGAAGCAAACTATTGGAAACAAATCTGAGCCAGACGAGTTATAAAAATGGCAATTAACCTTTTTAAAAGTAATGAATTTTATTTCCTTTCCTAGTTCCTTTTCATCTGAGCTGAAATGTGAATCTAAGAATGAAAAACATCTGTTGTTTCTTTGTAAAGGGTACCATCAAGTGACACCAGCTACCAACTCTTAGCGCCGTTAAAAGGTTGCTCTGCCAACTGGTGCAACGAAACATAATCTTTTTGAGAAAAAAAAGCTCAACCTGATTAAATATGGGATCTTGTTTGTGCACTTGCGTGACTTTAATTCCATCCGCCGTAATCATTAGTTGATAAATTGAGCTCGCTGCCTTCGAGACAAGTGGCAATTTAAAAAAAGAAAAAAGAAAGAAAAAGCATCTCTATTGTTTTCATGGCAAAAGGACGTGTGCCTGTGAGATCCATGAAATAAAAACAACCCTTCCTTTGTTCATATCAATTACCAGGTGACTGTTAATCAATTGTAGTGACGGAATAATGATTTGTTGTCAGATGTTTGAAGAATGAGCAATCGTGGCTTGAGTTGATTTTCTCCCTTTCTCATTTTCTTCCTTTTGAATTCCCGTTGACATTTCCCTCCCGAGACAAAGACAACGTGTAGTAAACAGTCCCCTTTTGGGTTGGTTTCGTCTCCGCTCGGATCCTCCTGTTGTTCAACAAATCTTTTTTGAGTAACAGTGGAGAAACTGATTGTTCGTTTGCTCTGTAATTTTCTATTGATAAGCTCTGCCATCTCCGCCTGCCATCACAAAAGCCTCCTTGACAACTTGACAATTACCACCACTCAAACAAGATGGAAATACCGCTGTTGGGCTCGTTGCCTTTGCAGGACCCTTCTGGACGTCCACGTGGCATGGTATTAAGTAATTCAGAGTGGATGCAGATCCAGAGACAGTTCAGCATACCTTTCTTTTTGTTTTTAATTTGCCCTATGGTGTGATTAACAGTTTAGAGGCCGTTCAGATTCTTCTTAATATGTTACACAGACATTTTTGGAACAAAAGTCTATTTTAGTTGATCTCTTGTTCCAACTGATACAAAGTTGTTAGGGATGCACAATATCAGTTATCGATACAGATAACCAGTGACTTTCAGCTCCCAAAGGCTGATACCGATAACCAATAACGCACACATATACCTAAGATCAATACTATGAACAAAACCAAAAACAGTTATGACTCTTTAAATGAACAGATATTTATTTTTTCCAAAGAAAAACTACTGGCAAGCCTCTCAAACATTTTTGTAAAGCTATCAAAGAAACCTATTTGATATCTCACATCAACTTAAATAAGCTGCATTACTGACTGATATAAAAAAATAAATAAAGGCTCCTTGAACTGATGGAAATATATGCATCAGAATTACAAACTGAAAAGTGCATTCCAGAAGTTTACAAAAAATAAATATACATAGAAAATTAATGCATTTACACAAGTTAGATTCAAACATTTCTTCCTTCTACCCATTTTACCTTTGCCTGTGGGTCATCTTTGAGAAATTTTTCTGGATTTTTCAAAAGTCTCGCCGGTGTGCTGGCTCGCTCACGTTAGCATTAGCTCACGTTAGTGCGATTTTGAAACTTTCAAAAGCGATGGTTACGTTTCAGATGGCTAATCGGGTTTGACGTATTAAAGCTTGTGCTATTTTTTCCTCCTTGTGGAATTTGCTTGGAGCATTTGTCACAAATAACCAGCGAACTCCTCAAACTTTAACAAAATTCCATACAATCGCTGCCATGTTTGTTTTTATCAGCACCCTGTGCTGCATGCTGCATTCAAGGTGTAACGTAAATTCCTCCGTTCCCTCTTTTACTAGTCGTTCTTTCAGCCTTTTCTATTTTGTATGTGTAACGTGGGAAAATACTGCGAATATCAATTCAAGTCAGCAACTACCAACATTATGACTGAGTTAACAAGTTGTTTTCTGGCATGAGGGGGTATTCTTCATTTTACTTATTGAGAAATCATTTTTCTGATTATGCCGACGTCACTTGAACATACCATTCACTAGCCGGTTATTTGGGTTTTCAGTGGTAGCGAGGCACTGCCGTGTTGACAAAAATATATGTATGCATATATATATATATATATATATATATGTTATCAGGGCTGTTCGTCATGATATTGGACTTATCAAAATGATGTCATAATTTCCTGTTATCAACCCGATAACTATCAGGCCGATAATTATCATGCACCCCTAAAAGTTGTGTCTTATGCTTTTTACTTTTTAGTTGTTTTTTGTTTTCTTTTTTTCAAGGTGAAAACTGTTGATCAGGATACAGCAGGAAGTAAGAACTCTGCGTCCCTGTTCCTGCTTGACTAAACAATTTGGTTGCCATTATCACTTCCAAACACACGTGTATTTCTTGTGAAAGTGATGTACTAGTGTTTTTGCATGATAGACCACAAGTTTGACTGGTCCTCCTCCCTTACTCTGTTCCATTATGCTGCCGTCTCCAGAGTAGGAACATAGTTCTATTTGGAGCCCAGCAAAGCTCTCAGTTAATGCCCCCAGGGATGCAGCATCATATCTGGTTAGGAGCAATGCAGAGACGTCTAGTGGTGGAGGCTTTGTGGCTTGCCTTTTACCAGCACATCTGGCTCCGGAAGATTAGTGTGCAACTGGACCCCGGGAAAATGCACATCACGTGTACTTAAAGTAACACGAAAACAAAAAATGCTCAAGGAGTGTTTTCTGGAAGAGTTTGCCAGGGAGGAAATAAAGCCCCCTCCTATAGGAGATTTTGAGAATGTCTATAAATGAAAGCAAATATAAATGTAAATATGCAGGAATTAGATTTTTTTTTTTTTTTTTGACACAACAGGGAGTTAATCATGCGGAAGTTGCTTTTCAAACACGCTCGCAGTCATCCGCGGTTCCTCTGTTGTCTCATTTGCCCTCTAATGTCTCTCAGCACTTTCGGCTTTTAATGCGCACATTTGAAAAATGGTCGTCAAACCAGCACATCCATTTTTCCTTTCCTCCTTGATGACAATTGTGTATTTATCTGTCCCTGGTTTGCCGCGGCGTCAGTAAATAATACTCTCCAGGATGATGAACAATCCATCGCCGGACATGTTACGGCAGCCTAGTAATGAACTGAAGTAATTTGTGTGGCAGTAATTACACACTCCTTTGATTAAAGATGGCTGCGCTGGATAGTATTTGGGTAATTATTCCCTTTTGCTCTATGTGATAAGCTCATAAAGTCCAGTCAGGGTGGGTGTGGGGCTGGAGAAGAAGTTAATGACATGCTAAGGCTGGATGGAGTGAATATCCAGTCGCTTTCCTTCAATCACTCACTCCCCTGGTGTCTGTCGCCCCTGCAGCACAAGTGACCATCTTTATCTATAGGGTCCCAGCATGTCGGCACTGGTCGAGCTTAAGTAATTGCTACCAACATGGCCTGGTTGCATTGAATGCTTGTTCTATGAATGCTAATGACAGCTAGCCTTAGCAAGATGGAATGCTAACACGTGACTATCCCTCAAACAAAGCTAATTAAAGTCAACACTTTTCTTGAAATCTTTTCTTTCCCTAATTCTATTCTGTTCACTGATTCTGTGCGTCATGGTTGGCCTAATCCTTCTCCTCATCCCTCCTTGCTGTTTGTAATTAACACTTGCCTTCCTCGTCTCTCCATTTAGTCAGTCTCCTCTCCTACAAGGCGTCCATACAGTTTCCCTCGGGTCAGCCACTCCCTCTGCATTTGCCTCCATCCATCTCTCTCTCTCACTTGCACAAAAACATCCCTCTGAAATAATGGGATGTCCCCCAAACATAAGAGCCAAAGCTCTGAGGAAACTTTGACCTAGTGACGTGAGTGAAATTTGAGAGCTGACCAAAGATGCAACGCTGCTCATCAAAGTTCAGCTGAAAGATCCGAGTGTACCAGGTAGACACGCCCCCTGGTGATGAGATCACGTGTTGCGTTGAGCTCCTGCCGGTGATCTCCATGGTCTTGCGTGGAGGTCGAGCTCAGGGTCGTCACGTTGACTGTGTTAAAATGTCTGTCACAGAGGCACAGAAAAGAGCTGCTGTTTCCCAAATCATCCATTTTCAAAACTAGGGCTGTAGCGATACACTAATCTCACGATACGATACAATACACAATACTCGGCTCACGATACGATATATATCGATATTCATCCTACAATGCATTTACATCATTTTCCGAAAGATTTTAAAGGGACAAAGTGATTTTGGTGACATCTTGTGAGTGTTCCAGCGACTTTGTTTGAATTAATTGAATTGAAAGCATCAATTACACATTATATGGCTGACAGGCAGCTTGCAAATGCTGGACAAAATGAATAAAAGATTTGTTGAGAAAAATAGTTTCATTTATTTAAGCAGTGCAAAATGTTGCTTGCAAGCATTTAAAGGTGGGACACGGGGGTTTTGGAAGAAGCTTAGAATATCGATACCCGCGGCCGAAAAATGGATACTTGATAAAATATCGATATATATTGCAGAATCGATAAAATCGCTCTATTCAAAACCTTACTTGCTCCTCAAAGAGCCGAATACGATTAGAGGTTTTACTGTATACCGGGACTGAAAAGCTTTGTGTTGTATGTAGTTTATATTAAATAATCACATTCTCAGCATTAGTCTTCCACAGTTTATGTATGGACAGTAGGCCTCTACATTAACCACAAGTGTGGTTAATGGATCGATGTAATGTATCGATTACATATTACTTTAACGTGGCTGAGAATAGTAAAACTTATGTTTGCTTTTTGTTAATATGAGGAATTCAGGAAATGCATGATAAAAAATGTTTGAAAACTTGTGCCAAAGCAACAGAAAGGCGCAGCTAGCGAGTTCAAATGCGCTCTTGCACAGTTTCCCTTAAAGACTTGGAGCAGTGACAACCTGTGCATCGTTTCAACTTAAACAACAAACGACAAAGCCGAAGTAAAGACCAAGTCTGGGGCAGAATCCTGCCAACAAAGCAGAGTCCCGTGCCCACTGAGGGATGCTGTAGGGCCCCATGTCAGGCGGAGAGCAGAAAAGGGACAAGCAGAAGAAAGCAAATCAAGTGGGCAGTGAGAGGTGGCCCCGGTTTATCGGCCATGGCAGGCTTGATGCTGCTTCCCAACGCTCTAGGAAAGCCCAGCACTACCGTTTTAATGAATGTAAACGAGGACGGAGGGGACTTTCGTTAATACTTAACAGAGCTTTGTAAGATGCCAGGAACAGGGGCTCCACAAGCCATGGCAGGCCTGGCAACGGTCATGGCACATGCCCAGGAGAGAGGAGCCAGGAGCTGTTTGTCTGACGAGGCCCAGAGATGGAGCTCATGCTAATAACAGAGAGGCTTTATAGTCGGGGCCAGCTATGTTGGAGCAACGGCGAGCTACATGCATGAACACATATATGGAGAAAAACGACCAGTGCACGTTTGGTGGACTTGTGAGCACCGGCCATACATTCACACACACAGGCATGTACCATTTTTGCTGTGTATAGTTGCATAAATTTCCATATTTTTATACAGTACATGGTTATCCAAAAGGAAAAAAAAATGTTGAGTCACATGCCATCTTTCATATACAGTTTTTTTTTTTGTTGTTTTTGATTGCATACACAAACACACAGTCACACAAACACACCCGTCTCTGGAGGCTCTGGTCATTTTTCTGTCAAAATTTACACAGTTGTTGCAAGGCCTCTTCCCACCACCCATCCGCCACCCCTCCAGGAGCCCCTTCTTCTCCGCTCCCTCTCATCTCGCCAAGAATGAAAGTGACATTCTTGAGCCTGCATCCCTCAACTCGCACTCCGCAGCGCTTCTGTTTGACAGCGGCACATTCAAGGCGGTGTCAGACTGAAATTATACTGTCTGTGAAGCTCCGTTAACGAGGCGAGGGATACAGGCGCGCTGAAGAACAAGCACACCCCGGAGCTGTGAGAGTCAACATTCGCCTTTGAAGAGTGATGAGGAGTAGTGGGGTGAATCAAGTAGATGAAATGGAAAAAAAAAAAAAACAGTGTTTGTTTTTGTGCCAGAGTTTATGGAATCAGTTTATCTGATATTTCAAGATTCAGTTCAAATTATTCTCAGTCTGATTTACTACAAGCATGATATGACTGATGTTGTGGTTTTGTATATATTTATATCTTCTGGTCGGGTGGATATTAAACAGTTAATATGAGCTTGTTACACTTAGTTTCCAGGAGAACATCTTTGTTTAAAATGTTAATGAGCAAGGGAATTCATCATAGTCAACAAATGCACGACTGCAGGGATTGCAAATGGAAAACTATAAACAATCTGGAAGGAAAAACAGAAAGTGAAAAGTAGGTCTTCTTTCTTTCATGTCAGGGTAGCAATATCACTCGAGGACGGCGTTGTGGCTTTTCCTTATCTGACAGTCCTGTGTGCAGTTGAGTCACCCCCTTCTGCTCTGACTCAAATCATGTGCTACATACTGCAGGCCAACCTTAATGGAAGATCCTTACCCAGTCCTCTGGCCGCGACGAGCGCTCTCCCGGGCCAAACTGCAACTGCTGCTGACACAACTCGTGACACAGCCCGAGAGGGAGCCAAATGTAGACAAGAGAGGGTGAGACGGGGGGGGGGGCTGCGGAAACAAAAAGCCGTGGCGCATTTCCGCCGCCATGGAAACACACCTTGTGACGGTACCGGCCCCCCCTCGCAAAAAGCCGGCCCCGCCGTGACCCGCAGCATTCCAGCGCTGAGCCTGAGGCACACTGAGGAGCGGCCCGGATTAGACGGGGAGAGAGTGAAGCAGGGACATGAGAGAGATTACACACCCTGGGATGAAGCTAGAGTTACAGTCAGCTGAATAGGGGCTGGAGGGTCTGTAATGGCGGCGAGCCTGGGAAAGTGAGCTGCTCCACAGGCCCGAAGATGATCAAGTGAAATATGGGAGAGAGAAGCGGGGGGGCATTAGAACTCGAGTCCAAAGTATCTGTTGAGGAATCAGTCCACTGGTGTAAAGGGCATGTTTATGATTAACACTAAAATCTGCCGAGTGTTAATACTGTTACTAGGGTCATTACTTCACGGCAGTAAATTATGTTTAATGCCGTTTACACAAACAACAGCGTCTACATATTCCATAGGACACGGCGCAGTTGCTCTGTGAAGATGGGAAATATTTAAAACATTTTGTGCACAGTAGTTATTTAGACGCATATCCTGACCTGATGATGGAAAAAAAAAAGAAAACATCTATCTCAAACCTCAGCTCAATGATGCGTTACTCGAAAATGCTGCATTGGCACTTGGTTGTTGGAAATATGTGCCCCGCACTCAGAACCCCCTCTTGAACAGACTGTTCTGACGTCCCTTTCCACAGAGCGGATAGAGTTTCAGTCTCATGACTGAGCTGCCAGTGTGGAATTGGAAAGCAGGCTAACACTGGTTGAGTGTCTCCACCGCTGCCAGCCCTTTCTCACTTGCACATGTGCCTTTGTGGGGTGTATCTGTCCCCGCTCGGCTCTACATATAGGGCCACAACGCCGGATCTCTCTCCTCCCCCTCCTCACGCATGCAGACACACAGGCCACTTGTCACCCCTGTCTGCCCCCTCACGCAGTGTCCTACGCTGCCCCTGCAAGGCGAGTCCATGAATGGGCTGGAAAAGTGGGGCCCGCCAGAAAAGTGTTTGCCCCATAATTGGTAAAGTGGGAAACCTGAAGGAGAAGGTCACGTGACCGAGGTGTCTCTCAAAAACAGAACCTCATATACATCACACTGATGCCTTTGGAAGTTTTATCCGGACTAAACGGCGTTAAAGTGCTGCAAATCACTCAGCGTAACCCTTCTCATCTCTGCATGTTGCAGAGAGCGCTCTAATTGATGGCATCTTTCAAACGCTCATGTCGGTGTCAAGCCAGTGCTCAACAAGAAAGCACGGCTACATGCTCATTCAGTGCATCCCTGAGATTGACACACAGGTGTTTTGCCCTCCGCCGCCTTCGATAGAGCGCGCTGAAATAGCCGCACGAGTCAACGGAGATGGCTGCCGGAGCAGCTTCTTTGACGGCGTTGGGGATCTGCCCTTGCCCTTGGTGGACGTCTGTTCTAAGACAGACGGGCAGCTGTTGACGCCGGCTGGAAGGACTGCTTTAGAAGCAGGGGTCCATCCCGTAAATGGAGACGTGCGGTTCTGATGGATCAGCACATCAGTTCCCCCTCCTGCAGGGTCAAACAAATGTGGGGAAGCGCAGAGGCTCGATCACTCATGCTGAAGGGGGAGCGAGCGAGCGAGGGAGGGAGGGAGAGGAGAGAAAGACAAGGATAAAGAAGATAATCCTCTTTTTATTTTTAAAAGACATGAATGACTCGTTATTTCAGAGGAAAAGTTGGCCTTTGAAATAGCAAGTGGGAGGCCGATTATCAATCATTAACAGATGACACAGGTGATAAGATGCAGTTGTGAATTATCAGAAAGTACCTGATACCTCAGCTTTGAAGCATTAGGCAGAAAACAGATCTGTATTTCATATTTATCGCAATAAAGCAATCAGTAGTGTACTATTAATAGTCTCATTACTTATTTCCCATTGTAGTTCCTATTGTAACCGTGAACTTTGTATGCTGTTGCTACACAGGTTGAGTATGTAAGCAACACATAATTAAATTATTTATTCCAAACATAGGATAGCATACACTTATTTCTGTATGTAGATATAAGAATGCAGTATACACAAATGGTTTCACTAGTTTGTAGGTTACCCAAGAAAATGATCATGTTGGCAGGTTTATTTAACAAAATATGCAAAGAGAAGCAGGTGAAATATGTTTGGATCATTCTTCCAATTGGAAAAACAGCTAAAAGTTTAAAAATTGTACTCATTGTGGCCTAAAAAGGCAGTTGATGAAAAGCTTAAAAACAGGGCCGACTCTTGCTGAGGGCCATTTAGGTTATCAGCCTGTTAGCACAGGTATCAGCATCAAAGCTCCTTTCTGTCATCAGAATTATTTAAATGTTAACATTGTAAAAGGGTCAGTTTTAAAGGACACACATTCTGATTTCTTTCAATAGTTGGTCCAATTTCTTAAGCTCTTAAATGTCTCCGGCGTGCTTTTGGTCAAAACACCACAGTGATACAGTAGAGCTGCTCTGTTTTCAACCATCGTTTCTACAGCTGAGTATAAAGTGGCCACACACTTCACTCCAAACCACCATTTATTTTTGTTTTGTTTGTTTTGCAGAATGTTTTTCTTTTGAAATTGATTCCACAACAAACTGACACAATACTACCCTAAAGCGAAAGGGTTGTATTATATTGGAGCTTTTTAATTTTGGTAGTTTTATGGTAAAATTGGTGCTTTGAGGTCTAGAGGTCACAGGGACCTGTTTGTCCAGAGCAAGTATGGACATCATTTCTGATATAGCCTCCTATCTAACTGGGTTTCTCCTGTGTGACGCCATCATGGGTGCTGGTTCCTATCTCAATCTTTGGTTTTGGACGTTCTGTTGAAGCTTACTTGTCTTTCACTATCAAGTTGTCATTTCTTGCATCACCTGCTGAGGTGCAGATCTGACCACCTTTTGCATGCAAATGGAGAATAAATTCAGTGAGATCCAACCAATCTTGTTATTTAAGCTTCATTATTGATCTTACTCAGAATCCTTAGGGCCCGATCTTCTGCCAAACCTCCTAAAGCCGCTTTTAAGGTATAGCGGGTAGCGACTAGCAGCTAGTAGCTAGCCGGATGTGTACGATCGGGGTCTTAATCTTTTAGAGGCTAAAACAGACAATATATTTTACCACCACAGGTATCAACACCAAACAATCAAATATATGCTTTCGAAAATGGATATATATATTTCTTGTCTCCTTTAAAGTAGTTAATTAAAAGGCTTCTGTACACTGGATGGTTGTGGCCGGTCTCAGACAAAACATTACCATCGTGAAAGAATTGTGGCAGTTAGGAGAATGTGAGCGGTTTGGCGATGACCATCATACTGGTGCTGACCAAAGACTGGCTGATAGCACTTCCCGACAGTGTCAGAAATCCCATGATTCCATCTGCTAAATAGCCAATTAAAATGCATCTTGAAACGACGTATTAATTATTGTGACCAGTGCTGTTCAAAGAAAAATAAGATCCCAAGCTGGCCTCTTCCCTCCAATCATGACTGGGACCACATCCTTCTATTCACTGCTTTTTAAAAAAAGCATTTTCAGCACATATGAACACCACAAAGGAGTGGTTTATTTTTTAATGTTTTGTGTTCACTGTCTCCACATACCAATAACGCACTTCCGCCTGCATCTCCGCACCAGCCGATTCAAGAGGGCTCATCGTTGTACAGTCTGTGCAGGCCACACCTGATGTCGTACCCAAGCAAATGCAGCGTGACACGCTATAATCTTATACGAACGACTGCAGAAATCGTGCAGTGCATAGGAGCCCTGAGTCTCACCAAACTGTCTGAAAGACGAAGGGAAAGAAAATCGAATTAACAAGTAAACAACAGTAAAACAGCACTGTAGAAGTAATCAAAACTGTGGCTTAGTGGATGAAAATGATCATTACGGAGATCGTTGCAGGAGACCCCCCCCCAACCACCACCCTCATATTTTCCATCTGTTCTCAAGAAATCCAGCCTCACTCTAGGACGTATAATTGGTCCACAGTGGGAAATATAACAGTTTCTCAATAAATGCCGATCTCCAAAACTGTAAAATAGCTAAAATTGCAAGACCGAAAAGTTGGATTCCTATGTTTGCTTTTATAAATCATGAAATGCCCGAATTTCACATCAACTGTCGTAAAAACCTTTGTTAGCCACTCCTGCATGTGGTATTTATCTGCAGACTATCATCCTACAGACCAAAGTTTGATCCCCATTTGATCCTATATTTTCTTTTGATACTCGAGGTTGGATTGACTGGGCTGTCACAAGTCATGAGGAGAAGTCAAAAAACAATTTATATCAGATTTTCTGTACAAGGGTGCTACAATAGCTTGAAATCTAATGTGGCTTTGAAGGGCAGTCATGCTGCACATCAAAGCTTCTTTTTTTTTGAAGGAAACGAAAACCTCTAGTGTCAAAGTGTTTCAGTAGGTATAAAGGATGTTTGAAGGAAGCTGTAGAAAAAGCAAGCATGTTGAATGAAGATTAGCCAAATCATCACATTTACTCGTAACTGGGTATAATATGATTTTTGATCTGGTGGTCCAGAAAGTGCTTTTCATCCTCTGATGATAGTAAGATGCTGATGGAGGGAACACGGTGTTCATATTCAGACCATCCCCCCCCCCTCTACCAGCCCTCAAACCAGCAGTCCCAGTTTCCATCCCTGTATTCTAATCAGGCAGTAATTTATGTTGCAACAGGAGGTCCCCGTCGAAATCACTCAGGAACAAATGAACACATCTTTGTTCTGTTGCTGCCTCTCCATCAAGGTCTTTCACCTCCCTGTTACAAGACGTATTGATTTGATCTGAAATCATTTTTGACTACGTGGGTATTTCTGTTTGTTTCTTTTTATATATATATATAAAAACATGACAGAAATTGATCTACGGTAATAATATACTATCTGTGACACTGTGCCGGGTCCGTTACCATCCGCTGTCCTTGCGTAAGCCGGAGAATTTCTTCTCTGCCTCCCGCACTATCCAATCGTACCTTAATAGTGCAGTTAGAGAAGCAAAATCTAATTCCAAAAGAGCATCTACACGCTTACCCTCCCTACTATCTGTCTTCTCCAGCCAACCGGACTAGTCGCACACATAAACACACACAAACTTTGGTCGACAACTCCTAAAAAGCAAACAGGCCTTTGGCTGGAGGAGCCAGATAGGAGTTGGTAGGCTCCCACCAATCCTTTATCTGAGCCAGCGCTGCACATCAATAACACAAACACCACCAATCCCTCCCCCTGTTCTTCCTCCCTTCCCTTCCCTCCCCTCCCTCCATCATCTGTCCCCTAATGCTGCTCTTCCCTCCTCCCACGTCTCTGCCTCCAGCATGCCCCCCCCCCTCCACTTTTAATCTTTCAAAACAAAACGCCAAAACCCCCCCAAGAGAAACAATCATCAAGCTGAGAAAATGATAAAACAGTTAATTTTTAATTTCGTTTATTTGGTCGGGTTTCGCCGGCTGGCGGAATTATTACTGCATTGTAATGTGCTCTTTACGGGCATGGGGAGTGTACCTTCCTGTCTTTTTTTTTTTTTTTTTTTTTTATCTGCTGATAACCTGTTGCTCTGCTTTGTGTTGCTTCCGTCGGCTCAGACTCCAGAAATGGACAAGCATACGGAAAACAAGCCGGCCTGACACGTCGGTCTCCCAAACGCTCTAAATGCCGTCGTGTCGCTAAGGCTGAAGCTTTTGTTGCGGTGTGTGTTTCTTGCTTTGATTTTACGTATTGGTTCCCGTGGATAAAGAGTGATAAGAGCTTGCATTCGCCTTGAAATCATGTGGTTGTGGCTCTAATTGCATTCGTGCTGTTTGATCTCTGTTTCTTGCATCCCGCAAAAATCTTGTTACACGCTAGATGGTACGAGTCTGGGGATTTTGCACGTGTGCAAACACACAGATGGATTTTTCTTTGTTGCTTTTTTCTTTTCTGTCACGTTTTGTATAGTTTTAGCTCGCCAAAGCAAAGTATCTTGTTGACCATCAGATAGTGGAGTCAAATCCCTTGCTTACCTAACCTAGTGGAAATGTGAGATTTCAGTATACAGTATATTAATTTATTCCTTAAATGCTGTGATGCTCTCCTGAGCATGATGGGAGCTGGTGTAGGGTCATGTAGCTTGGAGATTTTTGCCTGTGGGGCGATAAAGAAGAACAAGACCTCCTGCACACTTTACTTACAGAAGTCTTGTCCCCACTGAACGTGCAGAAACGCTCCCAGAATGCCTCCAGACGGCTACATGGAATTCTTTTTAAAACCGAGCTGCATAAATTAGACACAAAAGTTAAATCTATGCACTTTTTTTACAATACCGTGAACCAAACAACATGCCATTTAAGGTCTCGCTCTAACTCCACTGAATCAATAATGCAGGGAAAATGGTGCGCTAATCAACATTCCATTATTTCCATTTGCATATTTGATCCAGGATTTGTTCAATGGATTATACATATTACCTGCATGATGTTTAATTGCCTTTTTTAATAGACTCTGTGATTAAACAAGGAAGTTAGGCTTGGCTTGTGGAAGAGACAACATAGTGGAAAAATGAAGTGCAGAAACTTATTAGAGCAAGTTTCTTGCCTCCACCCGACGACTGTATGAAGGCGCAGGGATGAAATAAAGCAGAGATGTGTCCCGCGATAGAGGCAGCACAGCAGCTGCTCAAAATTCATTCATTTGCCTGCTATTTGTTTAAGGAGATTGAAGAAGAGGCTGCTTGTTCCCGTCACAGCGGAGTTTTATATCTTATCATGTTTTGACAGATGAGAGGCGTGAGGCACTAGGATGCACAATCATGTAGCGCCGGAGCGTCGCGGGGGTGTGAGGGAATGAAGGTTTGGCTTAAATGCAGCTAGCAACTATCAAGCATCTGAACGTAAAAGCAGAAATCCAAAACAAAAGGCTTTTCTGACAGTCGACTCTCTGAAAAGTCAAATGGTAAACTCTATAATCTTTATTAGTAACCGTGCCAAGCTGTAGGCAACCCAAGTAAAGTACTTTGTTCTGTTCGACATCCAGAACAATCGAAGGAAGATGAGTGTCCAGTTTGTCAGGGCCACTGAGCATTTTAGGAACTGATCATATGTCAGTAGGGCGTACAGTCTCTGGTGTTAGGTACATGAGCTTCATACTAGTTATAAAGATTTACTTATCTGGACAAAATGGGGGAAAAATATTTTAATTACCAGGTACCATGTAAATCATCAACATACTGTAAGGTAATTACATTTCAGATGAATGACAACACATCATACATAATCCATTGGTTGCCATTTATTTAAGAAAAACTAAGCCAAAATGCCAAAAAGCTGTGTGAGGAAAAAACAATTACACCCCATGATTCACTAATTTGTAGAACCACCTTTAGCAGAGATCAGTTCAAGAAATCCATTTCTGTATATTGTAATCAGTTCCTTAAATTGTTGTAGAGAAATTTGTGGCCCAATTTTGTTTAAAATGTTGATGGTAGCTTACGCACAGTTCTGTTCTAGTCCTGCTACAGCGTTTTCCCTCAGGTTGAGGTTTGGGACATCCCAACATCACACAGTAATAGGTTCTTAGGCTGGGATTCGAACCTGCGACCACTGCAGCCATTGCACATGGGCCGCCTGCTTAGCTGTCAGTCAGATGGCCTGACATTTGACCCTGGAATACTTACCTTATGTGATATGGAGAGGTTCATGGTGGACTTTATGACAGCCTCCTGTGGAGGCAAAAGAAGCCCAAATCATTGTCCATCAACACTGTGTTTGATGTTGGTGTCATGCTCTGGGTCTCTGTAAAGCGCCTAGAGACAATTGTCATTGTAACAGACGCTATATAAATAAAATTGAATTGAATTGAATTGAATTGACGCATTGCTATTACTGAGATGTAACTTGTAGCTTTCTTTCTTTCATCTGAACATTACACAGTTGAACCTTGGGTTGAATACAGGCTGCCTCAGTACTGTGGATTGACAACATGACAGGAACAAAGCGTGGAATATCTTGTGAGGTTCAGCACGTCAACATTCCTCCCTTGTTTTGTCCTTGCCTTCCATCTTCTCTGTAAAGAGAGATCTTTCAGCCTCTTTACTCACGTCACATCAGCCATGAAGGGATTGATGTGTAGCATCTTTGCTTTGGATCTATGTGATGCACACTCTATAACAGCAGGATACCATGGTTGGTTGAAGACAGAAGATCTGTCTTTATCGGAAGTGGTTGTGACCCCAAAAAAGCCCCAAATGCAACGTGTTACTGTCGCCTAGTGGATCAGACTAGCACTTTTAGTGCAGGACTCAGATAGCCTCTAATGGCTGCAGGATTCACAAATGGGAAGATTGGCGACTGTCTTGAATCCTCTTCATCCATCCATCCATCCATCATCTTCCACTTCATCTGTAATCTAGTTGTGGGGGTCTCTTCAGTTGTGAAAGATCCTTCTCAATGTACAATGATAGACTCCACATTGTTTAGAAATTGTCTCACAGCTCTTCCCAGACTGATTCGCAGGGTCAGTTGTTTCTCAAAGATAATTGCTGATATCTTTCCTGCTTGGCTCTATCTCCCAGCAGACTGCCAAAACCTATACTGTTGTAGAAGTGCTAATATTCACTGATTGATTTTTAATAGCAGCACCTTGCTGAAACGTAACCTCTTAATTCCTGCAGAAGCAGTTAGGGTGTACTTATAATTCACAAACTGTTCTGTGTTTTAGCTTAGTTTTTTTGTGTAATTATCAATGACGCAGCGTAATTTGTCTGGTGTCGTTCATCCGTTTTATTTACCCAGTTTTGAGAACGGAGAAAGGACGTGCCATCGGACATCGGCACACTTAAATGTCAGAAGCATATTGGTACGTTTTGACTTCATAAGGAGCACCTTGTGATCCATCATGAAGTATTTCCTAACAGGAAAAAGTTATAGAAAAAAAAATCATAATAATAAATCCTGGCTGTGAGGTCACCCTCTCCACAGTTAGCGGCTAGTCACCTGCTCTCATTAATAAGGAAATTAATGTTGCATTCCCTTTCAATTAACCTTCCCCGGCTACAGGAACAAGACTGGGAGGGAGGCCCAGGCACCCACTGAGGTCAAGGTAATTGAATCAGAGGGACAACAACCGCAAGGCCAAGGAGTTGTTGCCATGGCACCGAGGGCAACGGTTAACCTGCCATTGGGGTTGGAGGTTGAGGCTGCTGTGCGTCAGGTTGCATCGTTGCATCTCAGTGATGTGGCAGTCATCAACAGAGTTCAACCTGTCTGACTATCAGCTGGCAGAGCCGGCAGTTGTTTGGCTTGTCATCTGGTTGCAGGAAATTTGCATACTTTCCGGAGCAACTTTGTCAAACGCTTGCATGGATTATTTAAGCATTATTAAAGGTACCAGATACATGTCAGTTCTTCCTTTTTACTTTTCCCTTTCTGGTGTTAATTAATACCAGACTAAGAGACAGTGATACTGCAGCACAAATTGGAATGATTTATGCCAGTGATCAGTTGTCTTTGAACATACAGTTTGATTTTGGGTTGCTTTGTTGTAGCTGAAAGACGTTTTACTAGCGGTGTGAATCTTTCACTCACAAAACGATCCGATTCAAATCTCGATTGACAGGCTACGATCTGATTCAGGGACGATTCATAAAAAATAGTAAACGATTTAATTCGGTACGATTCGATACGGTTTGGTTCTGTTTGATTAAAAAAAAAAAAATGACAATTTAACCCCAACTACTTATTTTTCTTTATTACTGAGAAGAAAAAGAGAAACACAAATTTAATTTCAAAATAGTATTCTTTTGTTTATTTAATGTCCAAGAGACAGTACACCAGGCCTACCGAACATAAATTCAGACAACATTAACTTAAGCCTTTACAATATGCCTGGGGGGATAATTGACATTACATTATGAAACGCAAAACTCACAATCTGGGGTGCATCACTTCACAGGTTTGCAAAACTGTGCTCATACTTAAAATCAAATTCTTACTTTCCCTCAAGCAACACAAATTAAAATATAAAAATGGTACAAAGTTTAATTATTACTGCTAATGTGAGAATACACTGAGCAAAAGGCTGAGGTTAGATATCAAAAATAAAAGTAGTTGTTATGAAACAATTAAGTTGCCTATTAAAGGCAAAAATTCAGAATGACTCGTGATTCAGTCACTCGTGAAGTTCAACAGTAAAACATCACTGACAACAAGATACATGGATCCAAAACTTTAGTAAGCAGTTATAGAAAATAGCATGTAAAATTCAACATGTCTTTTTGATGCCTGTAACTCTGAACATTAGCTTTTCTTAATTTTTTTTTTTTATCACAAAAAGCTCTAAACACTGAATAACTAATACTTCAGGCATGAAAATCCCTCACCTTTCAGCTAAAAAGGGGGGGTTACCAGTGGCGAGAAGCGCTGTATATTTCATCTGCGTTGTCTGACATGTTGCTAGCCGCTCTCTCCAGCTACATAGCTGACGTCACGACTCTTACAGGTAAAACGTCAACACTGGAGTCTCATGAGAGTTCACGTTAACCCGTTGGCACAACAATGGCAGGTCTGGGTCGCTGGACCTCAGGAAAACCGATTCGCAGCCGTAAATATGGGACATCGGACCGTTCGTAGTGCATTTTTTCTGATCCAGTTCTCGGTTGACCGATGCACTCGGATCTCATACGTCACAGACCGATAACTGATTCAAATCGGTTTATCTTTACACCCTACGTTTTACCAAAGAACATCATGCCAAAGTGACATAAGGTTCAGAACAATAATTTCTCATTGTCGTACGTGGCCCTACGTGGATCACACTTTTGTCCTCTTCTTAGAGTTCATTTATGACGGTAAACTTTAAAGTGCGGCCTGTGCTGGCAACCTCAACAGCACTACACACAACACAGCCAGTTTACTCATCGGCTATCTTGTTTTATCTTATCTTTTTGTGGCGTTTAACAGTTCGCTTCAAGCTTACTTGACAGTTTTATGGAAAGCCGCTACAGACGGTCCTGGTTATAGCTTTTCATTACAGTTTTGTAATGGTATTGTCGGTCTTGTCTGACACAGAACTTTCGAACCCTGCAGGATTTTTTTTTTTCCACCTCTCCGTTTCTTCCTCTCGCTCTTCTGGCGTGTCTGCTGCGCGATGCTTTGCCTGCTCCTCGATTGCGCTGCTGAGCATTGGCCAACAGTAAAAGACACCTGGGTGTGTCCAGACATCTGATGAATGACCCTGCGGCTGGCGGTGGGATCGATACGAGAAGCGTGTTTGTGCGTGCGCGCGTCAGGACGCGCCGGGGGCGTGAGACTAGCGGGGACGTTCTGCTGGGCTGGAAATCCCATTAAATCCTCAGTACCGCGCGCACGCGCCTAAACCGTCTCTGGCTGTATCCTCTGCTAGCACGCGCTAGCAGATGTGCCCGTTATCTGTGTCTTCGCCGGCACACAGCAGCCCACACGGAGCACATTTCAAAACCGCGAGGCTGCACGCGCAACACAGGGTTTACCTTTGTTGAAGGAGGCGAGCTATAACTCACTGCTTCCCTGCACGGTAGCAAGCAGAGCGATTCAAAGCTGCTCTTCCTCTCACTCCCTTAACACAACCAAGCAGAACCCTCAGATCTTCTGCTTTTTTTTTTTTTTCTTTTTTTGTCAGGGAAATGTCAAAATTGTAACACTGGTACTCGAGCAGCACAATACGTCTGTTTGTGTGTGTTGTGGCGTCGCCATATGGATCCTGTGACTCATGTCTCTGCAGGAATCCGGCAGGCGTTCGTGGCAACATGTAACCGTGTGTGCGCGCACTGGTGAGTCGGGCAACATCTTCCCTGCACCTGCGCTGAGAGTGTGCAGCTCTGAAATTCGAAAATAATCTCTTTCTATCAGTCTTCATGTGCTTATCCCCCCCTCTCTTGATCCCCCCTTCCATCCTTGTCTCTCTTTCTGCCTAACGCCTTCAATCCACCTGTTTCCCTCCATCCCACTGTTGTGTGGCTCTCCCTTTTGTTGATCTCGCTTCATCAGTCATCTCTCCTCTCTTTCATCCCTCTCTCCATCCTGGAGCCCCTAGCGTGACATTCCATCTCTGACACATCATGCATGTCCTGCTCCGATGATGCCACCGCGCTGACAGATCAGCCTCAATGTGTGTCATCTGACTAGAGGAGGCTGGGAGGACGTATGGACATGGATGATTTAACAGCCCTCCCCTCATTATTATTATTATATTTCATTTTATTTTATTGTTTTAGCTTGCCTTTAATTTGCCAGTTGATCCACAAAGAGCTTTTTTTTTACTGTAGCATTTACGTATTAAAATTCCTTATACAAGTATTGACAACAACACTTTGTGAGGAAAAATCCAACATTAATCACGTTAACGTCCAGTATAGGGATGCACATGGTTAACCATTTAACAGTTTAACCGATAACAGTAACTCTAACCGATTAATACTAACAGTCAATTTTGTTTTCAAGCTACGTAAATCAATCAACTCATGGGGGCGTGTCAACAGGTGCAACAGGCCTCTGATTGGTCAATTCTACATCCGCGTAGAAAAGAACGCATCATCGAAAAAATGAGGAAGTACCCACATCTGTACGATTCTGGTTCTCCGCACTACAAAGACAGCACATATTCTAGTAATTCATGGAGGGAGATTGCGATGAATGTGGGTCTGGATACGGCCGAGACGGTGAGGAAGTGGAAAAACGCAAGAGATAGGTTTAGTAAGTTTAGCTAGTTTGTGACTGTCGCTCTTGCGTTGTGGCGTGGAATAACATAGCGGAGACCGCGCTAGTATAAATCAAAAGTGACGGCGGCATCTCTGCGACAAGCTGACGGCGACACATTGCCGCGAGAGTATACACGGGGAAGTGTCCGCATGCGTCCACGATATCGCGGCAGCCAACCCTCCTGGACTTATCGGTTAACGGTTATTAATCGTTAAAGGGCGTCAGTTAACGGTCATTAAAAAATATCCAAAATGTGCATCCCTAGTCCAGTATTAGGTTTGTAAAGATGAACCTTACCCAGCAGAACCGTTTCATTCACCGTTAGAAGCCGCTAGAGATGCGCGGTTGAACCGCGCACCCGCGGGCGGAGCGGATAATCCGCATATCGGGCGGATGACTCGTCAAAAAATAATACTTTAATTAAATTCGGGCGGGTTGCGGTTGAAGCGCTCAAATAATAATAATAAGAAAAAATATTTTACATATCATTAAAAAGGATGGCGGGTCGGTTCGGTTTTGAAAATTGGTGAAAAAACGTTCCTGCAAATGGATAGCGGGCGGATAGAGATTTTAAGAAGCGGTTGCGGGTTAAAATATACGTCATCCGCGCATCTCTAGAAGCCGCTCAGTATAAAGTCAGTCACTGATCTGTCTTTTTGTTAATTTCTTTTTTTTTTTTAATCTACCGGGTTCCTTCAGTGTGCTTCTATGTGGCTGGAATTCCTTCCAAAGCTCGAGTCCGTATCACTGAACTCATTGACACCCGTATCCTATACCACCGCACACAAACATGCTGAAGATGCTCTTCATACATGCAGGCGAGCACACAATGCATATGCAGAATTCCACCGCTTGTATTTATCCCGTCACCGGCCACAGCATTGCTGACTGCTGACCTCACGATCTCACATTGCATCACGTTCCCTTTTAAATCCCCTTTAGGCAGAGCTTTCGTATCAGTAATGACACGCAAGAACGAGAAGGTGAAGGACCAGCTCCTATTATGCACCTCCCTGACTGAATCCCCCTATCGTATTCCCAGGGCTGCATACTTGCTCACAATAGCAAACCTGGATCTGGTTGGACCAGCTGTACTCTTTTCTATGACACAGCACCTGCGGAGACCTTGTATTTCCTGCACCTCTCCTGACTCTAATTCTTTGCTGAAATTAAGTGGGTAGAGTTCCCACTGCAGCAGTGGAAACCCTGATGGTGTCCATGTCAGCGGAAAAAAAAGATCCAGTCTCACCTGATTTGGACTGACTTTTGCTATATTTCACTTTTATATTCCCCTAATAGGATCTCAGCTATTTTACTTCAGTGTTTTTTCCACGTTTATTAATATTTCAGGCGATGGGGAGGACATTCCAGCACTGCCGGGCCGCTCATCGTGGCTCAGTATTCTCGGGGAAGACAGTGAACCCCCGGTTGCTCCGAGATGAGAGACCGGCCTCTTGTATAGCAGCTCTGCCGTTTTTCAGCACGACAGCGTGAACCTGAGTGGGTCGATGGGAGACGAATTGTAAAGTGCGATACGGCGCAGGCCGTTTCATTACCGAATACACAAAATGAATTTGTTCGAAGTTATGTTATGTCTGAGATTTAATATTGTCAGTGACTCTAGAAACAAAGCTACTCTGAGCTGTAGAGGCACATAAAATGTCACACAGGCCCACTGGTAATAGATTTTTTTTATTCACCGCCAGAGATGTGTGCTAAACATTTTGCACAAAGCTGCTATCGGATTAATATTACTTGTCTGACAGATGTGCTCAAATTACAGACGATTTGTTGACGTAAGATATCCGTTATTAAAAAATTATTGTTTAAACCGCAACGGTGCCCAAAAACCTGATGAGCCGTTGAGCATCAAAGAGCTGATTAGACTGTGACATATCAGCGTTGCTCTTCAGACAACGTGGCGTGTGATCCTTTTTAGTGTGCAGACACAAATTCACCACCTCTAACGGTGCCCTTGATGTGATTGACTTAAATTGCTTCAACCTTTCACAAATGCGGGTCCAGAAATGGACTGTTTTTGTTAGAAGCTCAGCTTTGATCATGAAGTGACAGATAGTTCCTCCGTCCTTCCTTCCCTCTCTCCTTCTGTCTTACTCACTATCTATGTCACTCTCCTTCCCTGGAGCCTTTTCAATAGTAGTCTGGACCCCTTTGCTCTCTTTAAACCAACTGGATTTGTGCCTCCATAATGAACTGAGAAGAGAATGAACAGGATTAATCCAGCCAACGGCGACGAAGGGATTTGATGATGTCATCTGTCTGAATGAACCAGTTAGCGGATTATTTTCTCTGAGGTGAAAGCGATCCAAATAAGTGAATGTGAATGCCAGGGCAAAGGGTGGACGTGTCGGAGAGAGCGAAGGCTGAAAAAGGAAGGAAGTGTGTGTTGCTCTTAAAATAGCCAGGTGGATGAGATGAAGAAGGAAAGTACACAGACCAAGATTGCAGAGCAGGACGGAGGAGAGGATGGAAACACAAAGTGAATAAGTGAGAGGTGGAGTGATTGATGGATGAGCCACGGGAGAGAAAAGAAAGGAGATATCAGTGGAAGAAGATATAGGTTAGCTTCAAACCTCAGCCTTTCCATCTGTCAGGACAAAATGGCATGGTGAGAGGTTGGTCTGGGCAGACAGTGCTTAGTGGGAGGTGTCAGCTTTGAGCTATGGGAGCCCTGCAAAAATCTATCCCAGAGGCCCCAGCTGTGGCAATCACTGCTCAGTGGGCCACGAGGCCGTAGCAATCAGGCCACCAACAAGCTATCAGCTGAGTTTTGTGCCTGCCACGTGCGTCACACACATGTAGCCTTGCAACTGTTCAGCACTCAGGTGATCTCCACACCTGGCATTATAATGCATCAGTCGGAACATCTGAGGTCAACACAGCAGAAATAGATGCCTCCTTTCAAAACGGGGGTGAAAAAAAACCTCAAACTCAGACCATTTATCAAAGACACACCATCACAAGCACAGGTAATATGAGCTCACCTGGCACAAAGGGGCACATATATGTATGCACGGAAATACTCTGGCTTTTTCTCATAAATAATTTGGTATTTCTAAAGGAAGAAAGTGCCATAAAAATGAATGCACGTCACACTTGATTCAGACCATGTGTCCACACATTTGAAGAGAAGGTTAAGCTTTTGATTTATTTATTTTTAAGGATTTTTTTAGTTTTTACTTTTTTTTCGTCAAGAGTGTTCTTAATGTAAATGAAAGCTAACTGCAATCCTGCGTAATGGTTGTGCTGAAAGACGGCTGCTGTAGGGTTGTTGGTAATGCAGCTGTAAGAGGAATATTAATATTTAGAGAATGTGATTTATTTATTTTTTTTCCCCCTCACAAGAACATAGTTGGCTCATGCGCTGCTCTGGTCTTCCAAGGTCGCTTTAAACATACCAGGCTCTATCTGTAAATCCATCTCCCTCCTGAAGATCTCCGTGTAAGGTTGTATGACCTGGTATTCAGATAAGGCGTTCATTCTTTTTAGATAAAGAAGATAATCTGATGCACTTTTTGGCGTTCTGGTTTGTAGATGCTATAACAGATGTAACAGAGATGTTATTCAGAGCAAGGGTGTGAGTAAAACCTGAAAGTGATGAGGCAATAAAAGCATGAGCAAAAAAAAATGCATCCTGTGAAACTGTGCCGGTTGGGTTCAGTTCATGTTTATGTTTCTTTCTTTGGAGTTTGAAGAAACTTTTTCTGTGCAAAGTTGAAGCAGATTAAAAGAAGAAAAGTGGCTGAAAATAGGAGTCATTAATGATTTTTAAAAAATAAACATTAAAAAAACATGGCAATCAAGACTAACTCAAGAGCACCAATTTAACATGTTTAAAAAAAAACAGGAAGTGGCAAAATAATAAAAACATTTTACAAAAGTTTATAACATTTATTTATCATTTTGCAGACATTTTATTCTATATTGGGACATTCATTTATTTAAAGAAATGAAACATAATCCTTTGTAAAATTATTTAAAACATGTTATTTTTGCAATTTTGAAATACTTTGAAGTATTGAATGTAGTTATTGTGCAATAATGACTTTTGATTTTATTGACATTAATTTCCACATTTATTGCATATTTAAGTTAAGGGTTTATTTCCTGTTTATATGCATACTTACAGGATATTACATGCATTTATATTGATTTAAATATTTGCTTACATTTGTAGGCTTTTGTATTTTTTTTTTTTTTTTTTTGTCATCTAACTCACATTAAACCAAGAAAAAGTCCCAGTGAGCACCACCAAACTACAAATGTGCAAACGTCTCGTGCAGGTTGGTAAAGTAGTTCACTGAATGCAGTTAAAAATATTTACTTAAGGAGCCACTAGAGGTCACTAAAAAAACTACCTCTGCCCTACAATCTTCTCCAGAGTGGCTCTCACCAGTTGTGATATAGGTGCAGCAGCGTGAACCTCTGTGGATGAACTGCAAGGTTATATATATGCTTGAGAGGAGAACAAGCATGTAACATACATCATTTGTGATTCCAGAGGAAAAAGCTGCACTTAGAGCCACCCCTGGGTAATCTTTTTAAACATGAGTTTAAACTCTAAAAGAGATCTAAAAGAAAAAGCAAATAGACACATGCATATTAGGAATGCTCTCTCGTCTATTTTCTTCATATCTCCCTTCTTTCATAAAGGTCCTAATGAGTTGTCGGTGGAGCTGAAGCAAGACATCCGTAATGTGCCATGAAATATGTAAGCCAGGCCTTTTGGAAAGTGTGCCTGCTTCATGCCCCCCCCCCCCCCCCTTTTTTTTTTTCTATGTCTCTTACAGCAGAAAAAGGAGAGGAGTTTTCTCTTCTCTGATTAATGTGCCTGGCGATGGCAGCAGGGGCAGGTAAGAGGGCGTGGTGCAGCCAAACATATGAATCCATCCCAACACCCTCCCTTTCCCCCTAATTAGATTATTGGACTGATGAGGTAGCACCAGAGATTAAGTCTTTCATTAGTTCTGAAAAGGGAGGAAGAGAGGAATGGAGGAAACGGAGGCCAAGGAGAGCTGGACCACCCAGTCTTCGCCGTCGCCGTATTCTCCACCTGTCCTCTTGCACAATGAGTCTCCGCACAGAAGGGAAAAAAAAAAGTGATTGATGAGAAAGTTGTAATCATCTGTGTGGTCTTTTATCAGGTCTTGCATTTAAAGGATTGTACGATCCTGTTGAACCGAAGCTTTGAAGCTACACCACAGCACACTGAGGCCGGCGGTTTAATGTAAAACCAGACAATACCATTCACATCAGCATAATCTGACGCTGTAGCTTTCTCTCGTTAAAGCCACATAAATGAACGTGTTTCTCCTTATTCATGACATGGCCCCGCCTCCTCCTCCAACCCACCTTTCCCTTTCAGCGGCGAGGGGAGCTGCAGACGTCAGTTCAAAGAGTGCTGTGAGCGTGAAAGTGCTTCTACCGTCGGCACATGAAAGGTGAAATTACATGTAAAAGTTGTTTTACATGTGTATATATATATATAAAAAACAAAACACAATCAAAGGCAGAGTGGTATTTTTGAAATCAGTAATCGTTGATTATGAATAGGCATCACTTCAGGGAGAGAAAGAAACAGAATAATAGATGTTCGCTGCTGACGCTGAAAATATCCAGCCGTGCTGAATCCAGAACATGTCACTGTTTTGACCCTCTGTCCTCCGTCTCAACTTTTCCAGTCACCCGGCAGGCTCCTAAATAACCCCTGGATACTCGGTGGAATCTTGGCTTCGCCCGTCAGAATGGCTGTCCGCCACCGCCTTCGCGTCATGCATCAACTTACATGAACAAATGCGCACTCAGGCTCAGACAAAGTAAAAGTCCGACCCCCCTTTTGGAGGCGGGCCCGGCTCATCGCTGTGGTTTGATAACTGCAGACAGCGCGGAGCGCGGGTTTCAGAGGCTCCAGCATGTGCACGAAATGTTTTACGTTTGCAGTGAGACTATATTTGAATTTCCACGCGTCTGTTTTGGTGTCATTACATGTGTGTGTGTGGAGTGTGTGAGCCTATATCAGGAAACGTTTAAGGCCTTGCCCTTTTGCCCGTTTTTATGTTATGCATGTCAAAGTCGAACTTTGGCCGGCACCCACTTTTCTTAAAATATCCTCAGAGTTATGATTCACAGAGCGTTCCCTGAACATAAGACCCTTGATGTGTTGGCACACCTTTCTGTTGATTGCAGTGTCACCATTTTATGAGTCTCTTTGCAGTTGCCAGCAAGAGCCCATATGACAAGTCAGTCTGTGTCCTTGGCTAACGCGGCTGAAACAAAAGGTCTCGCTACTTATGACACAAATCATATTTCACATTGTCAGTTTGTCTCCTATTTAGAATTGAACTGTGATACACATGGTATGCACTAGACCCGTCCCAGTTTTATGGTCTGTCTCTCTGAAGTCTTTTATAGTTTTACAGTTTCCCATATGTATTTTTAATCAGAGCAAGCTGAGCCGGTCACTCTGAACCGTGCAACATTCTCTCATTTTTCACATTTCAAATTTCCCACGCTCGTTAGGTCGCATCACTTAATGCAATCTTGGCAAATATATGAATGTGTTTTTTGGTTGGTGAGTTTCAATCCGAGTGTGTGCGTGTTGTTATATCCAAGTGTGTTTTGTAGGCTATTAGGCCAGAGGGGATGATATCCACTGGAGCTTCCTGGGAAGATTTCCAGGAGTGTGTGCGCTCCTGGAGTGTGCACACGTGCACATGCATACACACACGGTTTCAGTGTTTCTGCTGCTCTCGAGTGCCTGGTTGATTGAAGACCTTGCCCGATCATTTTATTTACTTTTTTCCTTCATTGCTCGCAAATGGAAAACATGTAACATCCAGTTTGCCCAAAGTATCATTAGCAGTTTAAACTGCGGGGTAATCTCCTAGGCCTCACCCAGATTTGCAAGTTTGTGTCTGTGTGTGCGTGCGTGCGTGCGCGTGTGTAAAGCACCTTAGTTGTCATGGTGCGAGGCCATGAGTTATTACATGGTGACAGTGTTACAACATCCCGGTCCCCTGTAGCAAGCAGCACAGCGTCCTGATATGGCCAGGGTCAAGTAAACCCATGCTTGTGTCTTATCACAGCCAAGTTGAAATAGTACATAAGCACAATTTGTCCCATAGGGAAGAACATGTTGCACATTTTGGATTGAAGGGGGGAAAAAAAAAGAAAAAAGCATGTGAAAGGGCAGAAGAATTCACAGTGAGGCATTTAAAGCTTTGTGAGCATGTGTGTATAATATTTCAAAGCAGCTTCTCCCCGTTTTTTTTTTTTTTTTTTTTTGATGTTCTCACCATGAAAACAATTGCAGTCCTCAGGATTATGACAAAAACTTGCATTAAATAATTCCTTGTTCATAGAAGTTGGTCTTATAAAATCAAAAATGCAAAGAAATATTGGGGGGAAAAAACTCAAGAATAATTATGTTACTGCTTAATGTGCCCATTGTATACGTCTATATAATTATTAATATTTACTATTTGCTGGCAGAGAATCACCTGATGAAGCGTCTGAGCCTTCTGATGCCAAAGTAGGAAAAGAGCAGATGATATGATTAGTTAGGTGCTTTAAAATACTTTTGATACATGTCATGCCATTCATGTGATAAATACGCCCTATATAAATACTTAGTATGACCAGTATGCATTTGTTAGTAAGTATTTATTGCGTACACATGGCTGAGCCTTTACTGGGGTTGCTGTTGTGTTTTATCCGTGCATTTTGTGATGCACAAAATAAAGTTTTATGCTGATGACTGCTGTCTGCATTAGGAAGAATATCCCCAGAGCTGAACCGTTGTAATGTAAATGTCAAGCAGTGGAAATCCAGTGAGGACAGAGATAAAAGAGAGGAACCATCATTTGAAGGACAAATCCCTGGGCCAAATGAAGGATGGGTGATATTGAGAAGTCCTACTAGTGACAACAAAAGACTTGTCTGACAGACTCCATGGAGACACTAACCATGGCAGCACAGGAACAAGAGCAATACAGGCCCTGGATCTACCAGACCAGACTAAACCTGAAAGAGCATACAGCGCAAAAACTGTACAAGACATCTTTTCTGGGTTATCGGTTGGAAGACCACAGTCTAAATGGAATATACTTCTAATAGGTGGTCAATAACTGAGAAAGAGCTGAAATATTAAGGGACTTCAGGGAAACAGTTTATGACGAGCCAACTATACACTGTGGCAGTCCCCAAGTTCAAGAAAAGCTTTCAAAGATGATGAAATGAAGGCAATAGTGGTGCCAGTTATGATCAGTGGACTTGGGGCTGTGAATCGAGTAAACTTGGAGAATGGCTCCAACAGATTTCAGATTCAGCCCAGATATCCAAGACATCAAGAAGAGGATCGTGGACCGCCACAAATCCGGCTCATTCTCTGGCTTAATTTCCAGATGTCTGAAGGTGCCACGTTCATCTGTTCTAACAATTATACGCGAGTATAAACACAGTGGGAATGTCTAGCTATATACCCATTAGGATGGTAAGAAAGTGTCGTTGTCCACAGTGAAACCAGTCCTGTATTGACGTGGACTGAAGGAACACTCGGCCCGGAAGAAGACGTTAGTCCAACAGCAATAGAAAAAAGCCAGATTACAGTTTGAAAATGGACACAGGGACAAAAGACCTTAAGTTTTAGATGCATGTTCCTGTGGTCTGATGAAACTAAAACTGAACCGTTTGGTTATGATGGCCATCGTTACATTTGGACGAAAAAGTGGAAAGCTTGCAGGCCTGAGAACACCATCAAGCTTGTGAAGTACGGCGGTGGCAGCATCATGCTGTGGGAGTAGATGGCATCATGAAGAAAGAACATCATGTAGAAATATTGAAGCAACATCTCAAGACATCAGCCAGGAAGTCGAAGCTTGGGTGCAAAATGGGTCTTCAGACGGACAATGTCCCTGAACATACCGTCCAAGTTAATTACAACATGGCTGAAGGACAACAAAGATGATGTTTTGAAGTTAGGGTTAGGGTCACAAAGCCCTGATCTCAATCCTGTAGAAGAATGTGTGGGTAGAGCTGTAAAGGGGTGTACCAGCAAGGCGTCCTACAAACCTGACTCAGTTCCACCAGTTCTGTCAGGACAAAATGTCAGGAAGGAAGGAAACTCAAAACATCTGACCCAAGTCAGACAGATTAAAGGAAATGCCTACCAAATACTAAGGAAACCTATGGAAACTTCTGACTTTGAAGAAAGTCATTAAAAAAAAAAAATCTCTAAAAAATTGTCTTATTTTTCTGGCATTTTTCCATGATCACTGGTATACAGCCAATAGCTCCACCACTGAGTGAGAAACATCCCCATATCAGGACGCTTGCTCCACCATGCTTCATTGTCTTCAGTGTACTGTGGCTTGAATGTATGTACAACATATGTGTGTACATGTATACATATGTATGCATGTATGTATGCGTGTGCAATATATGTAAAATACAGGTTCTCTGAATGTGTTTTGACAACACAGTGTTCAGAGCCAAGGAGAGCAGCGCTGCCTCTCTAGCTGCGTCTCCTGAGAAAGCATGCTGCCTGGATCCACGGTGAAAATAAAGGCTCGCAGGGATTGTGTTTTTTTTCCATTTGCTGTGCCACCTCCTCGCCCAGATTCCATCTCTTGCGCTCCTCAGGGTTTCAATTACTGCCTCCCTTCACCTCTTATTAGCGCAGGGAGGCCACTCATTGTTAATACACGCACACACACATACGCGAATGCACAGAAAGATATGGAGCACACATTTGAACTTGGCACCGTCAAGTGTAGCACACTACTGCTAATTCTCACGACTTCAAATGATGAGCTCTGTAGTGCAATTTCCCCCCGTGTCTCTAACCTGAGAGAGAGGTTCTGTTGATGCTACCCTAACCCCCCCTGCGTCACTAATATTTATCATTTTCTATTAAATTCAGAGCATTACATGTAGAATTTGGCAAGATTTATTCTCCTATAATTGCAAGGTAAAGTCTTTTAAAAAAGGTGAATGAACACAATGATGTTTTTTTTTTTGTCATATCACGACAATTTTTTTGTATCAAACGCACACTTACGGGGAGACCCAGCAATATCTTTTCGTCAATGCTTAATCACTTTTGCATTTCCGTCATTAGCTCGGTCATTTTCCCGCATGAGCGACTTGAGCAGGTTGCATACGTAATAAAATTTCACTCTGACTTACATCACCCTGTCCACTCGCTGCGTCCCCACATCACTCTGAGACGAGAAAAAGGAGCCTTCTGTTGAGACATCTGAGTTAGCCAGGAGGCTAATTCTGCTAATACAGATTAGCTCTCATGGGAGCTGCTGTATTGATTGGACAACAAAGGCTCGGAGAAAAACGTTCTAACATTCAATTATCCACACCGATAGACATAATGCCATTCTACTCCTCCCTATGTCCCGCCCTCCCCCTTCCCCCTACCCTTTCCCCTCTCTCTTTCTCCTCATCCCTACCTCTCCACTGGAGGAATCATTGGGGTCAGAGGAGGGGCGCACACATGCAGGTGTGTGTGCGTTATCTGATCGTGATCCTATCTGTGAGTGAGAGCTGCGTTTCCGGTCTCGAGTCTTTTCCGCTCCGTGCTTGTCGATATCTCTCAGTTTTTATTCAGATCTCTATTGTTTGTTTATTTCAACATTTACAGATGACAGGGTCTGATGTTCAGGGGAAATTGCGTTAATTCCATGCCTGTGCATCACGTAATGATAAGAACGTCATGTCAACACATGACATATGGGAAGTGTCACAATGGCTGGTCTCAAGCATATACAATTATACCGGTTGGTGTTTGTGTGCATGTGCAATAACTGCAAATGGCTGTGCGAGGGTGTGGACGGCATGCCTGTTGCATTATAATTGATTGTTTATGATGAGGTGTGGTCATTGCAGTTGAAATGGACGTTTCAGAGAGATTTCCCGTTGAGGGAACCCACTGTAAGTATTTGAGTGACCATGTGGCGAACTTGTAGTATTTTATGCAACGCTTTGTCACCTCCTCACTCATCCCTACCAGAATGCCAATACAGTCCAAAAAGCTCATCTGTTTACGGCACGTGTGTGTGTGCAGTGCGTCAAAATCAACTGAGCGTGTGTGGCTCTTCCCCCTATTTACAAACTCTCAGCACAAACCGTTCCTCATTAGCTTCAACTGTTAGCACTAACTCTGATTGCCTCCGGTCAGGGCTGCGCGCCGTTCAGCTTCCATTCCTTAGGAGGCTGAAAGGTGAAGGCTTCTCATTTTCTACAGCCAATGACACGTGAAGGAAGTACAGGTAGCAGATGCATCTTCTGAGGGTGTATAAGCACACATTCACTTGCACGGTAGCACAAACGTTTTTGCCACACACACATAGCATAGCATTAGATGAACGTGACCACTATAAGAAGAGGATGGTTCTTGATCTGAGAGAATTATTTGCTAATGGCTGGAGCGTTATAGACTATAAGTGTAAAAAAAAATTAAAATAACAATAAAAAGGAGGGCAGCTGAAGGAGTGTGTTAAAAGAATACTTGTTTATTTGAATGCGCATCATTGGATTAGACTCATGTCTATTGAAACTAAATTGGTGAGTTAAAGGTCGCTCTTTTCTGAAATGTCAAGGCTTATGAGCAGGTGAGAGGATACGCTCAGAAAGGAGACTGCCATATTGCTTGTGCCTAATTTATTTCCCATTACAGAAAATGTTAACAAAGCATTAATGAGCTGCTGACTGCATCGTCCTCGCTTCAAACCACGATGTCAAGGGAACATCCGGTCCCACTTTGTATGCCATTGTTGTCTTCTGAGCATAAATTGCTCCGCAGCAACACTTCCTAAGAAAATCAGTTTCACTCAAGCCTTGATAAGTTTGCTGCTGGTGCAGGTTAAATCATGTTGTAGTGCGCTTCCGTGGTTTTGTGTGCAGCGTAATTGCTTTGCAAAACTAAGCGTGACGAAACATACGCGCCGCAGCAACGTACGTTCATTTAGAGATCTCTGTTGAAGGTAATGTTTACTGGTGGGTCCACTACTCTTTAAATTAGCTTGAGACTTACAGGACAGAGCTGGAGTTTTACATTTTCTTACAGGAAAGCAGCAGACTCAAAGCTAGCAATGTGCATGGTGAAAATTGGCACATCTGGATGGAAATGTACAGAAAGGCAGACTTGTTTGGGTCTTTTAGGGATTGATTGCAAACATCTATAAAGATGAGATGGCAAGATGTTTAAAAATTTGATCAACTTTAGCATGTTAGCATGTTAAGGTTAGCCTTGAGCACTGCTGAGCGGAGCCACAGAAGTGGCCAAAATGACCTGAACTGTTGCACTTTGGGATCAATCATAATATCTAATTGGTTTTTCTCACTGTAAATTCCAAAATTAATACTTGGCTTGTTTGATACCTGCCCAGGATGATAGCATTAATCACCAAGAGGCTAACTAAGCTTTTTGCCAACACCTGGAGCCTCGCCACAGCAACGGTAACATCTCAGCTAATGTCATTTTCAAATTCTCCCTTGTGACCCTAAACTTTTGCCCTCAGTCTGGAAACAAAAAAAAAAAAAACCAAAAAAAAAAGAAAAGATCTGCCACTGGTCAGTGATGGCAGCCCAGCATAAAAAGACAGCACTATATCACACTAACCCATCACCCTTTTCACAAACCCCCAAAAGTAATTTCAGGGTTAGGGCAAAGAAGGCAAATGAAAAGGCCCTCGATGGAGAGAGGGGGCCATTCCCGAGAAGCAGAATTGACCAGTGCAAACAAGAGGCATGACCAAGATGAAATTGGCTCACCTGAATCCATTCCTGGGTGGGAGGAGGGGTAGGGGGAGGAGGGGTGGGGAAAGCATGACAAAGACTGGCAGAGGGAGACGCAAGAAGAAAAATGACACCATGAAAAAGAAAAAGCAACGAGTGTGGTGCAGGTGTGGGTTCAGGGACAGCAGGAAGGAGGGAGAGTCATGATATGATAGAGGCAGACAATGGATGGCTGAACTTTCCTGTGGTGCTTGTTTGAACTTAGAAGAACCATCAGTGCACTAATATCTGTTTTGTTATAAACTGTGAATGCCTGTGCCTTTTCCATTATCATTAAAATGTAATCTCAGAAATCAAACTGAAATATTTACAACTCATTTGCTATATACTCTATCACATGGGGGAAAGCTATTCATTCACATTTAGATAGTTATATTAATCTAATCCATTTCAAGGGATTACCTCTGAAAATGTTTGCTCATTAGGATTTGTACGTTCCTCTACGCCAAACTCAAATTTCGCATGTGGACGCAATCATTATGCGTCTCATTTCAGTCATTTTTAGTCCGGAAAGATGCATATTTAATCAGATATTAGCCTTGATATGAACAGATGCTGTAAGTATGACGCAACATCTTTCCCCATCTCTCTATCATAATTGCTCATCTCATTTCTCAAATGAATTTCTAATATGGAGCCGATCCCCAGCAGCTTGGAAAATCAGTGAAACTTTTTGCTCGACCAGTATCAGACTTTTATAGCCCGGCGTAATTGGGACCATAAACTTGGTGTGAGCCTCATTCAATAATGATTCCTTGCTCTAAATACCTGCTGCTGGCCTTTAGCAGAATATTACTTATTAAGCACTCTAAGATCTAGCGGAAGCTTTATCTGTAAGGTCAAGCGTGGAGAATCTTCCAAAGAAGCAGGACTTTATGAGCTTGGCTTTTCTCACATCTGCATGTGCTGCAGATTGCATGTTAATGGACAACTGGCTGCCACTTTCAGGCAGTTTGTTCTCCACAAGGCTCTGGTGTTAGCAGGCAAATTCATGTTTTCAACATGAACACGTCGTAAACGTTTCAACAAATCGTTAAAAACGTTTGCTTCTGAAATATCAGTCACATTAGAATTTTACTAGATGCCATTTTGTAAGCTTCATGTCTATATTAATGTTTAATTCTTTAACGTCCCTATATTTAACAGTTTTTTTTCTTGCAAGGATTTTTAGCTAAGCTAACTAAGGGTAGGAATTGAAATTAAGGGAAGCTGGACTACCTGTTTGATTTAATTTAGTATTTCTTTGCAGCAACAATGGGCTTCAGGTCCTATAAATAAAACGGATTTACTGAACCTCTTGAAGATATAGTACTTTAAAATTATTTACCACCTCTTCTGAGTTCGACCAGTTCCAGAAACTAGATCACAAGGTGCTAGTCTTTGCTCAAGTTATAGCTCCATATCACAAAGGTCATGGTTGCCTGGAGTGGTTTAAAATTTGGTCAGGAGTTGGAAATAAATCCTCTTGATGACAGCGGGAGGAAAACCTCATGTCATCCTGGGAACGTTTGCTTTTGGTACCATTCATACTTTGAACTCCAAAGTTGATGGCAATTGTTCGGTGTGAAGGTGGTTCAAGCGTGTTGACCCTTTGGCTTTGACTGAACTGCATATCTTTGACATTAAGTCTTCGCTGCCATTGGTAGCAATCTATGAAGTTCTGTTGGAGTTGGATCAATTTTTAGACTTGGTGTGTAATGCTACACTTCTGTCTTTTTTTTTTTTCTTTTGAAAGAATTAAAATGTTTGTATCCCTCATGGATCCCACATTTAGATGCCTCCAGGGTTATAATAGTTTTAGAATTTCCATTAGTTTTAGTTTTTATTTAGTTTTTAGTTTAGTTTTTCCAAATTCAGTTAGTTTTAATTCGTTTTTTGAGCAGTTTTGCTAGTTTTTATTTGTTTTTGTTTTGAAATACTTAGTTTTAGTTTAGTTTTTGTTAGTTTCAGTGTTAGTTTTATTTTGTAAATTAGGGTTGTAATTTTGGTTGGAGTGAAGCACTGAACTTTTTGAAGGCTATCGAATCACATAGTCGTGTTTACATTCCGGTCTCAAACAACATATTTACCAATGCGTCTTCCCGCTTGTGGTGTTATTTAGGCTTAGGCTTAGCTCAGGCAGTCTCGGTTAGCCTTCTTGTGCGAGCTTTTCAAATGGACTTTCAGATTCGTGGGTTTTATTCCCCTTGAGAAGTATTCCACACATTGTATCACCTGCTTCTGCAACAAGGCACTGACTTTTATCGTTAACACAGTCAGAGTCAAAGAAATCCCAAATAGGACTGTGCCGCTTTCTCCCAACTTTTGCCGCAGCCATCACTACTGATCACTTTTTTAATTTTAATTTTATTTTTGTGGTTGTTGTTGTACGGCGGAGCAAAGTTAATAGATTTCAAACGGTTATGAGGGAAAAAAAAATTACAAACACAGAAACGAAGGACATTCTTGACATTATTATAGTTCATTTTAGTTCGTTTTATAAACACATAATACAGTTTCAGTTAGTTATCTTTTTTTTTTTTAAAACTCGTTTTTATTTTATTTCAGTGAACAAAAATTTATTTTCAACTCTAGTTTTCGTTATTTCGTTCGTTTTCGTTAACGATAACCTTGGATGCCTCATCCCCGTCTCAATCCGTACCTGACCATAACTGCGATAAAACTTCAATACTTAATAAACCACCTGGGAAATGTAAATTTACACCAACAATGGAGATTTATGGTAGAATCGTGGAAAAGGGATGGATTTCCATCAAATGTAAGAATCCACGCAGATGCTTCAACACCCATGTGCAGTATGTTGCATGAAACGTCCCTCACCAATGAGTTTTTAAACCTATTATCAGTCAAATCTCTATTTTCACAATAAATCTCTGAGCTTCTTTACCAAACTAACCACAGCTGAAGTGGAATCGGTTATTTCTTGAAACAAATGTCTCTATCTTGGTGGTGTCTGTTTAAAAGCTCATTTGAGTAAATGCTGATCTAAGGTTAGGTCTATCTTAGGTTGATGATGACAGCCAGGCCCTAAAAGCATCTCTGGACAGCTGCTTGTAAGCACAGTGATAAATGGACGGAGGTGTAAATCTGCGCTGAACTGAAAGTACGGCCTGTTTTAAGCATGGAATCCCTTTACTGCTTACCTACAAATGTCAGTCCCACTCTTTGTTTTCAAAAGGCGCCGCCTGTGTCAAGATTTCCTTCTTCAAAAACATTAAATTGTTGAAATTTGCAGGAATGCCTGTTGAATCTTATGAAATCACCTGAGAAAGAGAGAATAAATATACCACCTCATCATCTTTTTTTTTCCCCAAAGAAGTTAAAAAAGGGATGAATTTAGGGCTATGAAGGACGTATCCAGGAAGGGCCAAGGCTTTGAGGAGTAAAAGTGGGCAGAGAATCTCCACTTTGTCAACAACTGTGTAGGAAAATCACTGAACTGATTAAGAACAGTGTCTTATGCATGATTGGAAGGGATTTGCATATTTCCTCTTCGTCTACGGTGCATATTAACGTTCGCTGAATCTGAATCTGGAGGATCTAAGGAATCTGAAGCAGTTCCACCATGTAAAGGGCAACAGGATGATCCTAATATGGACACCTGTAATCTCTGATGTCTGAATCCTCATTCATTACTCCATGATTTATGGATGATATTTATATATAATCACATGGGCCTGGGATTACCTATTGGAAACCTTGGTCAAACACTGCCATACCAACATGCATTCATGAGGGCTAATTAAAACCAAAGGCTTAACATAAAACCTAACACAAGGCTTCAGTGGAAAAGAAGCGGGTAGTGTCAGTTTCTCTGAGCTTGTAGACCTTCGTAAGAACAAATTCAAGGAAGTTGGTGTGACAAAACCTGAAATTTCAGACTTTCACATGGTCTTTAAAGTCTTGAAAGAATTAGAGTCAAACCTAATTTAACAATCAGTTTTTTTCAACAACTTTTAATGCTTGTTGTTCACAGCCAGTTCTTTTAAGCTTTTTAAATACCTTGTTTATATTCTGTTTGCTTCATTCATCAGCACACAGAAAGAGAAACAGGAGAATTCATCTCCGAGATTTAATTCACCAGACGAATGTTTGGGATGAGTCATCTCTGATGTAGCACGTTTTTATGCATATAGGGTAAAGCCCAGCTGGCCCACCTTATCCCTAATAGGTTCATACTCTAAACATGGCTATTTGACATCGTTTTGCCATATTCGTCTCCAGCAGAGTGTCAGTGCATTTACTTGATTTCTTTTAAGGCAAGAGTTCAATCATCTCTGCCGTCCCACGGCGTCTCATCAGATTTTATCACACGGATATTGGGGGATTTGTTGTCTGATTATGCCCTGACAATACAAATAAAAGCTCTCTCTCTCTCTCTGTTTCTGTTTCCAAAACACATTGCTCAAAGACACAGGCACCATGAAACACCAATTTAAAATCTCACACGTTTTTGTGGTGAAAATGAAAACCAAGTCTTGAATGTTGCACAAGCCCCCCCACGCCCCCCCCCACCGCCATGTCAACAGAGACCACCAGCAGCCTGCGGAGGAGCAATTGTTTCTGTGCGGGACCCATGGCGTACCAGGGCCACCATCATCAGAGGGACGGAGGAGAGAATCATCTTTGAAAGAATGCCAAAGATCGGTTTTCTTCCCTTGGTTTCCTCCCCCGGGAGACTGGCAAGAGAACAAGGGGAATCCTTCCGATCGAATGTCACGCAAATACACAACCCCACATCCAGCAGTCCTGTGATTGCTGTTAGCGTACCCTGGTTATTGACCCGTGCTGTGTGTGAGTTTCTGTAGCTGCGCGCTAAGATGTGTGTGTGTGTGTTTGTGTGTGCGTTTAAGTATTGTTTGTATCAGACGAGGATTGGAATGCCATCATGTGCTAGACTGACCCTATCTCCAAGGCTTGGAGGCTGCGTGGCGAGATCAGAGTGAAACCAAGCCCACCGTCTCCCGCTGTGATGGTGGAAGGATCCGTGTGTCCGCGTGTGTGCGCTCAGAGACTAGATGGCATGGCCCAGAGCCCCTCAGCAGGTACAAAAGATAAGAGGAAAAGAGAAACGGGCAGCTCCACAGATGGTGGAGGGCTCAGCTGAAACTGTTGGCGTGTTTATGTGTGTGAAGGATGACACTTGGTCGCATGTTTATGCATATTTAAGCACATAGATCCTGACAGAAGCTTAAAGTCAAATGCAAAGTAGAGCATCTAGTCACTTCTGGCTGACTTTACAGCAAGGTGATTCTACCTGTTGGGCGCATGATTTAATTACTGTGAGAATACGCTTCGTCTTCGCAAACAGAATCCTGGTTTCCTCCATTAACTCGTCGTAAACTGTGAGCGACAGCCATCTAAACCTTCACAGGTCTTTTCCAAACAACACCTTGTCAATATAAATACTGCTTTTTGTTGTTGTTGCTGTTTTTACATTCAAAGATGTCATTATGTGGATGGCGTCTGCGCATACAAACCGAAGTCATTTTATTCTGTGTGTGTACAAAAAGTGTAATTGCTTTACAAAGGTTGGTGTTGCGCTCCCCTGCCCGCTAGGACCCCCGGAGTTACGACTGCATAGATCAAACCCAGTCTTCAAATCTTGTTGGATTCATACGTTAATTCGATATTGATTAATCAGCTTTACAAAACCCTAGACTCTAAAGTTGTATCGCAGTCGGAATATCAAAATATCAGCTGGCATAAATTGTTGATTTTTCATTTATTGTCAAAAGGAATAATTTAAAGCCTTTCCTGCCTCGGTGTGGATTATTTTGCAGCTGCATGGACAGAACAAAGCCTCCTTAGTTACGTGTGGACACACACGCGCGCATCTATATCATCTGTTGACCACAGTGAGCACACACCAATGTCTTGTGATGAAAAGTGAGCGGCACCCTGGGCAACAGCTGCTGTAGGCGTGAGGCTCCCCTCACAGCGCCGTCTAATCCTCATGCAGGTTAATCCAACCCTGACCTCTAGCCCTCCCTGACCGATCATATCTCCACCTCCTCCTCCCGTCTCGTCCCCATACGCTCAACTCATATAGTCATTTCCAGCCACCCTTGTCTCCCATCACCGGCGATCTCTCTCTCTCACCCCCCCCCCCCCCATCCCTCTTCTTTTCTTCTACTTCTGACCCTTCGTTTCCGTCTTCTCTTCCTCTCATCGCCTCAAAGTTACGTTAAGGAGATTTCAAAGCACTTTCTCCTGCAGCTCTAACTGCCAAACTGATGTCCAGATAAAGTCTCCCTTTAGCTTGTCCTCAGTTTTCCATTAAAGTCCGTTTTGGGGACCGGAACTTTAGAGGAAATGGGTAGGAGCGTGGAGAAACAGAAATCAGGCTGCTGTCGTCACTCTGAAGACTTTCTTTTTTTTGCTGTATACTTGCAGTTGCATGAAGGAGGTAAGGAAGTTTTCAGAAGAAGGGAGGAGCAAGGTAGGGAAGTGGAATTAGGACTGGAAAAGGTGACTTGAAGTGTCAGTAGCCTTTTCCCCATAGGAAAGCGATGCAGTGCATAGCTGCACCCTCGGGCAAGGTAGCTTCATTGGCAGCAGAGATGGATGATGCGGAACACTGTACACTGTGTGCGCAAAGAAGTTACAGTCATTTCGCTTCGACAAGGACATAAGGTACTCTAAGTAGCTCAATTAAAATGTATATTTTTCCTCACTTCCTGCCCTCTTGGGTGAGCTACAGAGAAGACAGTAAGGGGTTTCTATCACTTATACAGGTCGTCGTGCATGAGGTAGTTTGGCAGGTGAGTACATGAAGGGCATGCGTGGGGGCCGAGGCGTGAGGTGGGGGAACTTGCTGGCACAGACATATTTGGTGCATACCACACGTGGTCCCCTGAGACCAGAGGGAAAGATGCCAGCACACCGTCACCTTCAGTAACATGAGCATCACCGCCGCTAAAGCGTTCCCTTTTTTAAATGACTTATTTGCTCCCAGGGGATTGGCACATTTATATAATTAGGCTTTGAAGTGTTTTCTTTTTTTTTTCTTCATTAAGATTTAGGATATACATTTATGTACTCACCTTCATCATATTTTAATTAACCCACACAGATGAGGCAGCATGGGGGCATTACGCATTCAGCAGTGCAACCTCACAATTATCTCGGTTGTTCTACACCCTGAAACAATGACTACATCGCATAGTTTGAATAATGACATAAAATCATTGCCTGAAGCGAGCAACTGCTCTAAATGCAGTCTTTGTGAAAACCATCTCTTCCCAGTCCAAATGTTTACGTGAGCTAATGCTTCCAGCTAATCCACAACCTCAACCTGTTGCCGTCGGTCCAGCATGCTAATGTCCACGTGTGCTCCTCCGCCCCGCGTCTTCATAAACAAAACGAAGCTTGACATTCTCGCTGTCAAGAGGGACACGGTTCAAGCAGCTGAGGCTGCTCATAAATATTTACTTTGAAGCTGCAAAGCCCCCCCCCCCACCACCACCCCACCTAGCTGCATACGTACGGAGATTCCTTTTGTTTTTTAAGGGGAGGATGGTTGCGACTGTAATGCTGCTCTGTAGGATTTACGGTACCTGTCTTTGCGTAGGCCCAACGCATGTTCTGCTCATGAGTCCTTTGAACTAGAAACTCAGCTCGGACCGCTCAGACATCATCAATCAACCCGTCAGTCAACCCGTCATCAGCCTGTGACCTGAAGGCTTAACCTGGATGGCACATAAGTCGAGGTCTATTTCAGGAAAATAACCCTTTGAGGACAATTAATCAGTTTGCATTCTGCAAAGAAATACTGTCAGGATCTTACTACTGAGAAGAGAAATACTGTGCCTGATGATGATAAATATTATATATATATATATGAGAAAAATAAGCTGTAAATGCTGAAAAAAAATACTATAATATATACTACATTGATCCCTTATTTTTCGCAGTTAATGGGGACCAGCGCCTCCCGTGAAAATCAAAATCTGCGAACTGGAGCCGGAGCCCCCCGAGCCTCAATAAGGTGTTTAAAATATGTTTAAAACCCCCAAAAAAGTAGCTAGGCACTGCAGCGAAACAAGACAAAGGCTCAACTGTGGTCTTTCTGTTACCTTCACAGCCTCTGGTCTCTGAACCATAGTAAAGAAACTGCTGGTATTGTGCTAATTTTGGCTCGTAATTAGCGGCTAACACGCTAACAACAACAAAAGAAACAGTCTGGTTTTCTCTGCATGGAACGAGCACTTTATTCTGGCACTGCAGGAACTTGTAACATCACACAGGTTGTATTGTTGGGCTCCTGTCGGTTAACAGAGAATGTAAATCTATACACGCTGGGCTGCTGTTGATGCTAACACTACACTTTTCATCTAACCCCGTTTTAGTTCTGCCGTCCCACGACACACACACTACATTACCCATAGGGCGACACCATTACCCATAAGGCTACCTTTTTAAAGGGGCCAGGCTGGCTCACAGCATTTCTTCACTGTGAGAGAACGCGCACAACATCCTGTGATGTTTCCGCGTTTTTTTAAATTGTTTTTAATTATATATTTCTGAAAAATACACGAATCCACTTAAACCGCAAATTGGCAAGGGATCACTGTAAATAGTGATTGACAAAAATAGTATTAGTAAAGTATTAGTGCTAGTAAAATGGTATTTAAAATAGTATTTCAAAGCCTTCTTACTGTTTAACCAAGGTCTTAATATTTGATTATTCTTCAAGATTGTTAATGATGACCAGAATCCAGAAATAAAGACTGGCCCAACACCCACAGATGATAAAATTCTTTCTCTCGTGATTTCTTCCATTTTTGGGTCCTCTGGCATCAAAGGGGGACTTTATTTGGCACCTTGGGCTGTTTTTTCTCTGCTGTGCAGCAATCAAGGGCCAGTGAAAATGCCTGTTAGTCCAGGATTAAAGGTAGACGTCTCCAAATCCATGGAGGCAGAAGGCTACGCGCAGGCTTCCCTCTAGCTCCGTCTCCAGGCCCAAATCGATCCAACTCAGAAGTATTTAACTTACATGCAGAAGCGATTTGACTTTTTTTATTTTTTTTTTAAGAATGAATGAATGAATGGAGCCCCTGCTTCTGTCTTAATCCGGACACAAAAAGGCATTTTCTTCAGAAGAAGAAAGTTGATTATCTTTAAAGGATTATTTATTGGGCTAATCTTTAATAGCAACGTTGATATGAAATATTTGCCTGCTAAAAAACCAAAGTATTCTTAAATTAACTGATACATTAACATGGAAAAAATAAAGGTCCTTGTGTGTCTTTTCTAGACTATTATCTCCCTTCTTTTCCATCTCTTTCAGTGCCAATATTATATCCCTAGCAGGCAGAGGAATTACCACTTGTTGTAACCAAGTGCCCTTCCCTAAACTGAAACAAGCGGACTTTACGATACCCCCCCCCCCCCCCTTTCTTCTCTACATACTGCTGCATGTCCCTTTCGAATGACAGGCTAACTGGGCAGATAGTCCGGCCTTATCTTATCATTCACTCTAACAAGATGTTGAAAAAACAAGATGCAGTCGTGGGGGAGGGAGCTGAGATTCTCGTGCCTCAACACCATCCCTGGCATGGCTCTGCACATGTACTGTTTGCGTGTAAGTACGTATAATTGTGCAATGTGTTGCGCGCCCGATGCATAATGCATTGTGTGCACGGACAGAAGCGTACTCCTCTTTCTACTCCTGTTATCTCACTCTTCCCTTGACTTTCTTGTGATACATGATTGATCTGTGTGCTGTTGGACTCAGGTGGGCTGTTTTTATCCGAAGCATTTCTCAGGGCAGGCCTGCACTTTAAATGATTTATAGCTGCGTGCTCTTTAAGTGAGGGACATTTGTGCGTAAGGTTGTGCGTGCTGTCAGCTTCCGAGTCTGCAATATTTTTGCATCACGAGAGCGTCTGAAATGTAGCTTGTGGAGAAATTACAACACGATGGAGTCTTGCCAGGCTTTAAAATGTATTGGCACGAGAGTGAGATGTGCAAAGTTCTAACAGAGGTTTTAAAAAAGAGAGAGCGAGAACATATGGAGTTCCCCCCAGGTTCAACTTTCCACAAACCCAGAGAATCCAATTTCAGAAAAAATTATGTGAATTTTCCTCCACGTCGGCGTCCACCACAGCAAAAGTTCAGAAAGCTGCTTCAGTACAGTGCAAATCCACACAACAGCCCTATCCATTAAAAGCCTTGTCAAAAGACCACTTGATTCCCAACAGATCACAGCAAACTAGGTCATGATTCTCACTTATACTGACCACCCACTTTTTTGACAATCTGCCAGATAGAGAGTGAGAGTCTCTTTAATGTAGCTTCCCTCCAGCCCTGTGAATGAGGTCAAGCCACTTCCTGGCTGTGTACACGTGTGCATGTGAGGAGTGATAAAGGAAAAGATGCACCGGGTGCGCGTGTGCGTGCGTGCGTGTGCGTGTGTAGGAGGGTTTTCCCCGTAAGTGCCAATTAGTGGCTCAAGGTACAAGCATCAATCACAGGCGAGCAGGTGGAGTGCTTTCGGAAGTGAGATTTGTGATTCACATTTTCAGCCTTTCGGTGAAACCCGTGTTTATGAGATTCTATAACTATTTGATGATCCTTTTCGAGATTATTTTTATAGCATTCCTGCTTTATTGGGCAGTTGCATAAAGCAATCGCAAGTAGGGGAGAGTCTGGAGATGGCTCACTGCAGAACGCGATAACAAGGCTTTAACTTAAGGTATCAAACCCAGACTCATAACCGGAGTATATTAGCTTCATAATCCACTGCTGTATGAAACTTTCCCACAGTAATGTTTTCCTTTAGCATCCGGGTCCCTCTGAGAGTTTTTCAGGCTACATTATCTCCCCAAGTCTCATCCGTCTGAACATGCAATGAGGAACACGCGCTCTAAGCAGTCAATCTTTCATGGCGCTGCTACACTTCACTCCTGTTTTGACACTCCAGTCAGTCAGCATGAGAGAATAGCCCCTCATCCTCACTGTCAGTCTGTCTTTGTTCCCTGTTTCCGTGCTTCCTGTTGTTCTACTCCCTCCATTTCTCCCTGTCGCTGTGAATCTAGCATCCGCAAACACGGGCAGCTCATAATATACCACTAATAGCCATGTCAGTACTGTTGGAGTCTCAAAAGAAAGAGGTAAAAGGGGAAAAAAAAAAAACCAAAGTGAAAGTAGTGAACAATGTGATTAAGTAGACACTAAAGACATAGACACACACAACTACCTTCCAAGTAAATGTCAGCCTCTTTAATATTCTTATGGCCTACTCTGATTTCTCTAAGCAGATGATGCATGGCCCCTGCAAATGAGAATATGCAGCAACTGTGCACTGTTTTCTCTTTGTCCTGCTAATTCAGCTGATGGGAATGAAGAGCAAGTTGGGCCACTTAGCAGGATGACACGTGGGCTGAAAGAGGAAATATTTCCATCAAAACTGAGAAGTGAAAAACTGATTAAATATTTTAGTAAGTGGAAATCACAGGCAAGCAAATGTGAACCCTCTGGAATTAAGTGTTTCTGCATTTATTATTATTATTATTATAAAATGTGATCTTCATCTAAATCATGACGATGTGCTTAAACTGTTAACAGACACACAATACAATTTCTTATGTCTTTATTGAACACACCAATTAAGCATTCCCAGTGATGGAGGAAAGAGTACGTGAACCATAGACTAATTAGATAAACCATCAGAGTTCATAGTTAGCACACCTGGTTTTCAAGTAATGAATTGATCTTGTAGGTGTGGTATAGAGCTCATTGATGGACATCTCTCATATTATTGAGAGTAATTGATCTGCTTAAGGCTGGAAGATGCTACAAAGTATTATCAAAGTGTCCACCGGTACACATTTAAAATAATGTCCATGAATGGAGGCGGTTCGGTACTGTGGCTACTCACCTTAGAAGTAGGCGCCCAGCCAAGATGGCCGATCCCACTGGAACTGGCAAACCTTTCTGTTCATTCAGCAGACAAGGTGGACCTGTCAAACTCAAGGCCCACTGGGCAAATATGGCACCTCCACCCCATTTTATCTGGCCCCTGAGAACATGCAAAGATACTTAAGTACTTACAGTAGTATTCTGTGCTGTTAAAGAGACGTGCACGGACCACAACTGATCGATTTCTGTACGTATGCCATGATGGCATCGATTCACTGGATGGCAGCAACTCAAATTGAGCAATTTCCTGCAACCTTTTTGTAGTTAAGTCATGAATTTCAAACAAAACTGTCAATGAAAAGAAAAATGTATGAAGAGGAAATGTAATTTAAAGACAGCAGGGAAGAAAAACATGTTTCTGCCATATGAAAACAGGCTTGGTTTTTTGTTGTTGTTTTTTTTTTAGTGACCTAAAGGCCAATTTCTCCGTCAAGTGTCAGACACTTGCAGTCTGACAATCTGATAGCTGCCTATTATTAATAGTTAAATGCAGAAGTAATTATGTAACATGATTAAAAAGAGAAAAGTAGATCCATTTAAGTGGTCTTTGCTATACAACAGGCCCTTTGACGCTGACCATAATGCTGATGTGGTCCAGAATGAAACAGAATCTGACCCCTGACATACTAGGATACTGGGAAAATAATTTTTTGAACTGATGAAACAAATGTTCAATTGCTTGGAAAGCAACATCCCAGTGGTAAAGCATGGTGGTGGGAGCATAGTGATGAGGGCTTCATCCACTGCTTGAGGGCCTGGATCACTTATCTTCATCGAGGGGAAAATGAATTCCCAATTTTACTAAAAAAAAAAAAAAATCCTGATGGATAATGTCAGGGTGGTTGTCTGGTCTCTGATGCTCAGTAGAAGTTGGGTGATGAAGCAGGACAGCAACGCTGCGTATAAAAGTAAATGTTTTAGTTCTGCTTTATACAGTATGACTGTTTTCTCGCCCACACGGATATTAAAGAAATGAATGCCGTTAAGGACAAGCGTGAAATTTCAGTGTCAGCCCTCCTTCCTTATTTGTGGTTTAGAATCGCAGGACACTGTGACATCACAGAGCCGGATCAACCCCGGCTTTATCTTCACCCGTTTTTACATCAAACTGCATTTTCTGCACGTCTGAAGTGTGCAACACAAAGCTTGAACACCAGCTTTAAAAGGGGGTGCACCCTGCATGAGAGGGCATTGGAGCAGAGATGAGATGCTGATTTCACACCTTTAAAAGCTGCTGCTATGAATAGAGCTGAAAAAAAAGAGCCTTGGTTGAAAAAGCGACTTTTGTGCTGTTTTCTCAACACTTTCTCAGACCAAAACACAAGACGTTTCATCAAGATCTCAAGAGGTTTTTGAAAAAGGGCACGTCTTCTTTAAGACGCCAACATATCTGATTGACTTTGGCATGAAAGGTAATTAAACAGGTAAACAGGTTGTACGTGCGATGACTGTCTTAACTGCTGTGAAGAGCATTGTCAGTTTCCTTTACTATGTTAATTTGTCAAAGTACAATGAAATTCGCAGTGCACATTAATAATTCAAACAGTGACATGTTAGATGTTGGAGTCACAAGCTTTTTTTTGTGACATTAAGAGAGATAATATGTAGGGATGTCCGATATTGGCTTTTTTGCCGATATCCGATATGCCGATATTGTCCAACTCTCAATTTCCGATACCGATATATATGGGCTATTTTTCCTCAAAACTAATTTTAGGTAACATCACATATCTCCTGTCGTGGAATTAACACATTGTCTGTGCAAAAAACAAAAAAACAAAAACAAAAAAACCTGATACCGATATTTACCGATATTACAATTTTATGCCAATATCGGGCCGATAATATCGGTGGGCCGATATTATCGGACATCCCTAATAATATGGTATTTTCTCATTCTCGTTTGCTCATTCACAGTTGTTAGACTTTATCTGACTCTTCAGCCATCCCAGTCGTCTCATGGTCTGCTCCACACTGACGGATCTGTACCGTAGACGTTCAGACCTAATGATGATTTAAAGCACAGGAACTTTCCACGGTGTCTCAAAGAACCTAAAGTTTCATTTATTTTTCTGGTCTCATGGTCTAATATGTGGAGATGATGACAAATCTTTGCCTTCCTTGCAAGTTCTTTTTGGAGTCTGTATTTCATGAATAAAGATGCGGCCAATCTCACTGCCAGAGGAAATTAATGGATGGTAAAGGCTTCAAAAGCGGCATCAACATGTAGTTCACCAGTCATAAACTTCCACTCTGGGCATCTTTTCACTTGTGCGTTGAGTGCTTATGTAAAACGTTGCATGACTGCAGCGTAGCTGTGAATCTTGGGGGGGGATAAGACGAGTTCATGAACTTTGAAAGAAAGAGAGGAATCAGTTGAGGCAGCTGATGAAGCCGCTGAAACTTCTGTTTCCCTTTGCCCTGGTAGACTCTGCCAGACTGCCCCCCCCCCCCTCCTATTTGTATCCTCATCTGCTGCCAAAGTGTCACATCACTCGTTGCGTATGTGGCCAAATGTTTGTAGGCGCGTGTGAGAGCGTGTGAGCAGGGGGGGTCGGGGGTATTAATTCCATCACTGTGAGTTCGTTTGCTGCCTCTTTTTTTTTTTTCCTCCTCCTTCTTTCCCCACCTCTCATCTCTGTCTGTCTTCTTTTTCCTGAGCTCAAGTGAGCCAAAGTTCAGCTGAAGGGCAAACTGACTTTACAGTAGCGGGGAAGAGAGTCATGTGTCTCATTGAAGCTGGGAGGCTACAGTTATAATTGACCCCCCCTTACTTTCTCGCACACACATACACACTGATTTTCTTTCTTTTTTTTTTTTTTTTATCTGATTCCATTCCACTAAAGCTAGTGTTGACAGCACAAAGCGGTTTATGGGAACAGCACGTCCATTCTTTCTAACGCCTCCTAATCACTGGCACTCCTCCTCTCTGCTAAACTTGAGAGGGGAGAAATGAGGAGAGACAGAGGGGGAGAATCAAGGAGTGTGCAATGAGAGCAAAGAAAGGGAAAATTTAAGGGCTGAGTGGCGGGGAATGCTTGCAAAGGGGAGGGGGGGCCGGTAGAAGATTGTTAAAGACAGGGGAGATAAAAAGGAAAGGAAATTAGCATGTCCTATTTGTCTTGGTAAGAGGCGTTCATTGTGGAGTAATATTTAGTCGGTGGTGCTTGTGGGGGGGTGCATGTGTGCATGATCAAGACCTTGTCTGTCTCTGTTATCTTCTCCCTTCTATACTTGCCTGTTCTCCATCCTGAAGCCAAGTGATACAGCCAAACCCCCAGTCAATCCAAACAGATACAATAGCTGCTGGCCAAAACAATGCACAGAGGCAAACAAAAAAAGAAGAAAGAGCAGTATAAGTAGGCAGAGATTGGGACGATGTGCCAGGGAGGCGGCTGTGAATAGCAAATGCGTGCTGATGTGCATTGATATGCACGTGAAATCAAAAAACAAAGATGTACTCGTGCAGGACTTAGCGCAAGCTAAAGCTAAGCGATGGCCGTATCCATTTCACATCAGTACGCAAAGAGAGAAACAGATGGACCTGCTTCCAACAGGAAGGTAGGAGTCCTGTTGCAACCGTGCAGATCAATCCGCGGCAGGACTTTCATAAAACTTTCATAAAAAGCCATTAAACGTTACTGCAGGTAATTTCAGATGTTTTTACAAAGATGTCATGATTTAGGGTTCGGTTGTGGATTCACTGGTCAATAAAGAACTGGTTACTGTTCTGGAGCTGTTGCTTTGACCCTCTGGTCTTCTATAATATTGATCAGGAAACAAGAAAAATAAATTAAACAAAAAAATGATTATGAGCTTTCCTCTGTTGAAGCTTTTCTTTACTTTTAAATAAATAACATTGTTTGTAATTTGAGAATATATATGTACCATACACCCACACACCCCTGAAGAGTGAACATTTCAAGTATGAAATGAAAGAGATTTTTCAGAATAAGAATTCTGAAATCAGGGAAAAGACCATTTCTGAATGACTCCTTCACGACTCCTTAGTTTCTGGTGGTGTTTAAGGTTTGTCAAGTCCTTTTTCAGTGGCTTTAGTTCTCCAGAGATGCTGCTGGGATTTAGGCCAAGACTCGCTGCTGACCAGTCTGTAGCGGCTCGGTTTTTCTTTCCAGCCATTCTTCTCGTCTGCTGGATGTGTCCTAATGAAGGACTCCAGACACCGAAACACTGGGGAGCACAGTTCTCTCTGAAATGACCAGTTAATTTTCTCATCCCGTTACTTTCCTCGAAGCCTTCAGTGACACCGCAGCGGACCCGCCCCAAAGTATGTCAGGACATCCACTTTTTCTTTTCTCTGTTTATATACGTTGGCCTTGTCTTTCTGTGCCAGTCTGTCACACAGCACGAGCTCAATACTCTCGTGTCTTGCGTGTTGAACTGTCAGTTTCTCCTGAGGTCCATGTTGTAGAAGTTTCTGAACAGGCTTGGTACCGTGATGCTGAGGTTTTTTTGAGGTTTTTTTTCCTGAAAGTCCCAGAAAGCAGAGCATTTCAGTAGGATATTTTGGTTAAAAAAATTGTCTTTGATTGCATTTGTTAATTGCATTAACAAATGCAAAGTTTCCAGTCCAGACATTCAAACTTAAAAAAGAAAATTCATCATCATGCCGCAGCCACGTACAATAAAGCAATAAATGTTTATGTAAAAGGAGCATTCTGCTTTTGTCGCAGAGGATTATGATTTAATTTCCAGAACCTTCTCAAACTTGGTAACAAATTCATTAGGCCGTATAGATGCATACTGATCTTGTGTCGATGCCATGGCACGGAAAACAATGGTTTGCCATCACTAATCTGGCATTAGAAGCCAGCCAGCGAATTCTGCAGTCCTGCGACGCAGCTTATGTTCTCTCAACATGGGGCTCTGGCTGTGCTTTTCCTCTCTGTTTCTCTGTATCTGTCTGTTTCTGTGTCTCCCGCTCTGAGCCACACCAAAACAAGCCAAGGCCAAAACAAAAAAAAAAAAAAAAAAAATGCTGCAGTCTTGCATTGTTCTTCCAGCTAATTACAAGGCAATGCATGCGCAGCCTTCATTTATCAGAGGCAAAAATAACGACAAAATAGAGAATCACAGCACTCATTTAGAAAACACATTGAAACAAAAGGGAGTTAATTAGAACATGGGGGGGGGGGGTGGAGAAAATGTGAATGAAACAGAAAAGCACTCATCAAAACTATCACTTCCTTTGACTGTGCAGCATGAAAAGGGCATGTCACAAATAAAGCATGGTGGGGGAGGGGTTGAATGATATCAGCATTTTTGAGCAGTTAAAAATTATTGTTTTGATACCTCATGATTTTTAATGAGTGATAATATGGAAAGTGAGCGTGTCATTAATGAAGCCTGTATTATCGAGAAAGTCGCAGACAAGAATCTCATCTCCTCCCTAACAAGAAGAAGTTAATTTGACTGGCTATCTCCCCCGTTTTAATCTCCATTTTCTCGTATCTTCTCTCGTTTCTCACATCTCGTAAGTGATTACTTGGATTAATGGTTCATGAGTCTGTGTTTTTAGATGTTAATCTGAAAAGAAACAAAAAAAAAAAGAAAAGCTGGAAACATATTAAAGCATAGAAATTCACATGGAGACGGTGTCATAAAAGACGGGACTGTGTGCATGTAAATGTGAGCAACTATACTGCAGCGGCGTGTTTTTCTAGGGTGGCCGTTCCCCGTATCAATTATTCAACCTGACAAATGGCCACAGGCCGCCTGGTGTGTTGGCCAATTACAAACGGGCATACTGCGGGGCTAAACAGGGCCAATTTTTGCCTCCGGCGCTTCACCTGACGCCTTTTTGCTCAACGTGACAAGTCAGGGCCCAAAACAGAGTCATCGCCACGGGTAGCGATGCCGCCTGAAGTAGCACCAATGCAGAACATCAGCAAACGTCAAAACAGTGTGTGTGCATGGCAGTAATGTGCCACATGCATAAACAAAACAAAAAAAAAAAAAAAAAAAGAAAAAGCATTGTGTTTTTGCCGAGGAAAGCACAGGCCCTTTATGGGCAGTTTAGTTCGTATGTGATTATGTGCGCTAGCATGCTTGCATGCGTGTGCCATCCCGGCCCAAATTATTCCTTTTTTTTTTTTTTTTTCCATGGCTGATATTTCCATCACATGGTGACATTTTCACGAGCATACCTTAAAGCCTGTGTTTATGTTATACAGCCGCTGCTCTGGATGGCTCATTGACATTCCAACACACAACCCCGAAACAAAGCACAACAAGACGCTCACTTCCAACGAGGCAAACGTCTGCGTTGCTTTCAGTCAAATCAGACGGGCCGGTCACGTTCAAATCCGTTGTAAAAGCGTCAGTAAACACATCTTTGACATGTCAGCGCGAGAGCTTTTGCTGTACAATAATAATGTCAGGCCTTCTCAGACGCATATCAAAGATAAAAACATAAAAAGCGTCGGTACTTCTCTTTAATATAAGCGTCGAGTTCCAAAGGGGCCACACATGAAAGCTATTTCAGCTGCTTCGTTATGGATTATACGAGTTATTTTTGACATAAATCCTTAAACAAGATAAAACACTGTAGTGGGACGAGGCCTCATTCATCCTCTTTCTCAGGCGTCTTCACTTAGTCTGCATTAAGCACCGCTTTCCAGCCCACCAGCTCTGGACAGGTTGAGCAGTCGCTCCCCTGCGTTCGGTGACGCATGGATTTGTAAATGGGCCCGGCGACGCGGGGCGGGAGTCGACGTGGCGGGGTCGCTCATCTAATTTGCATAAAGACCCCCTTCTGCGCGGCGTCACCGCCTCGGACCCCGGCGTGAGACCGAGCGAGGGAGCAGCGGAGGGACGGGATGAAGAGGATTTGTCAGTTGCTCTGTGAGGCGTGGGAGCGGGGAAGAGCGGCCTGTCATGAATCACCTCACATTCGACATCACGGCGGAGAGTGAGAGCCCCAAAACAGCTGGCCCTATGATCAGTATTGATCTCTCTGTCCTCCTCACCGAGTGTGAGCAAGTGAGTGGGGGTTCATCCACGATGGCAGTTCTGATGTTTGGGTCCGTTTAGACCAGGGGTGTCAGAACCATTAGCATCAGCATCATGGTTGCCTTCCAAGGGCCAGATTGACGGCATGAATGTAACAAAATGCAATGTAAATCAAAAGAAATTAAACTACACCTTATTATATTGTTAAATAACAGTTTCTGTATTATTCAAGTTTCAAATATTTAAGTCATTATTATATTAAATTCAGGGTTTGTGGTGAACATCACTGAGAGGATCTATTACCTTGGTTTCAGAAGCGGAAGCGGTTCTTTGTTTTTCTTGCAGGCTAAATTTAGCATACTTAGCTCCGTGTTTGCTGTCAAAATGCCGACGTAGATTAAACTCTTTCACGACTGACACTCGCCTCATAACACAAAAGACACTTTTCTTAGACATGTTGGGGTTAGTTTGTAAAGGTTTTTCTTAAGTTCATCACTTCTGAAAAATCGTCTTACTCATAGCAACCGTTATTGTTGTGGGTAACGACGAAATGCATGATGGGAGATGTAGTTTGTTGTCAATATGCGCTTTAAAGCGCGTAAGCCTATTTTAAGTCTTAAAATATTGGTTTAAAATTTAAGCCAATAATGTCCAAGCGCTCGAGGGCCACATTTGGCCCACGGGCCTTGTGTTTGACACATGTGGTTTAGACAGACAGTTGGCAGGGAGGAAGTTCGGTACCGTGCGGTTGTGTAACTGACGCGTGTCCATCGCGTGTGCGCTAGCTGCTCCACTATAATGTTTGCATGAGTCCGGTGCGAGTGACGTCTGTGAGAGGTCGGGTCTCCGAGGCCAAACAGCCTGTTAGCCAATAACTCGGGCAGACTCGGGCCGCCGTGGACTTTCACCACAGGGACTCTCGACCCCTGACCACGCGTGAGCTCACACACGCGACTGCGCATAAATGAGAGCAGCAACCCCCCCCCGACCTCCTCCTGCATGTTCTGCTTCGTACTTTAAAAAAAAAAAAAGAAAAATACAATTTGTCTGTTTTCCTTTTTGGAGGTTGAGGAATTATTACTATCGATTTTCCTTTTTTAAAGCTATTTTTAAGAATTTTTTGATCCCGGAGCTAAACAAACTGCTACAAAGTTTTTAAGAATTTTTAAGCTCTTTTCATGAATCCCGGAGCAACAAACTGCTACAAAGTCATTTCAAATGAGCTTCTCTTCGATATATTTTATTCTTCAAATCTTTTATTGGTTTTCACTTCAGTGTAATTTTTACTTTGCATGGTTGCGGCTATTGGCGAATAAGCTGTAAATGGTAAATAAGTAATTGCTCGTTCTACCCTCACCCCACTCAGCGGCTGTCATTTGGCCCAATTGACCGGACGGGTTTCAGTCTGCTGGCTGATCGGATGACGGTCGTCTTCTGACGCAGTCTCTCTCTCTCTCTCTCTCTCCCTTTCCCACACACACACACATACACACATGAATACACATGCAGTAATGAGTAAACTCTGGTCAAAGGGTCAAGAACCTTGTCTGTTGGAAGATAAACCAAACACAAGGGTTAATGACTGCCAGGCAGAAAGAATGCAGCAGAGGGAAAAAGCAAGAGAGGGTACAAGTACAACTCTATTCCTCTTTTATGACCGCCCGGGAATGCATTTCTTTTATTAACGTCATTGCGACCTTTTCTGTTAAAAATGACAATCTTGTCGAGACCATTAGATCTCACGGAGCCCAAAGGCCAGTCCTGATGAGGCAAAATGTTAATTCTGGTGTCCCGGTTAGGGCTGGAAGTGTGGCGTGAATTGATGTGAGGTTTGGGTTTGGGTTTGGCATGAATGGGTGGGGTTTTGACGTGGGATTTAATTAATGGGATTCATTAACGGGCTTCTAACTGGAATATCTGCGGAAACGTATGCGTGTTTGAAGTGTACTGGAGCAAATGAACATTGTGATAATTTGCTTTACCTGTCTTTCTGTGACTGATGAGCTGATAAAACAGACCACTGATGTCATCTTTTCTATCAGATCTGCTGCAGAGTATCGCCTGGTTTTTGTGCGACACAAAAAAAAAAAAAAATTACCCGTATGTAACCCTTTTTCAGTGGCACGCAGCGAGGCTGGCAGGAGCACCCGCCGTCTTAATTACAACTGAGGCGCTGTTGTGTCAGGTGTACGCTTTGGCCGGATGCCGTCAAGGCTCCATGCAGTCTTTTTTTTTTTTTCAGAAAGCAGAGAAGGTAGAAAGTGGAGGACGAGATGAAATGAATACAGGCCAGGTACACGTTTGAGACCACCTGCCCCCCCTCAAGCGACAGAGGAACCAGCATTGTGAGGAGGCGTCTCTCGTGTGTTCAGAACAATGTCCCATATAAATCACCAATGTGACGCTGATGCAAAATTCTGCTCTTAAAAGTCCGAGCATATAAACCACATATAATAGGATTACACTATGTAGATTCTCGAGTCATTTTCCATGCTCAGGCAGGAAGGTAAAATTCAGTCTCTGGGATATCTAATAATAGCTCGGTTACTCTACCCCGCAGGGCTGTATCTACAGGGAGACGCATGCTAGCGTGTGCATTGAGATATAGCATGAAGCATTGCCTAGCGTCATGTGAAAAGCACTCATCTAAATAACATCAGCACAAACAGAGCTATGACACTTCAGCATTCCCAGCACACACACACCAGTGGCACGTTCACTTCCCAGCCCCGGCGGAGGGTTTCTGTGCATTTTTTTTTTCTTTTTTCTTTTTGTGACAATGGACAAACTGTTACTGGGAGCGCCTGACCGCAACGCGAAGACGGCACGGAGGAGGAAAAATAAGAACCGTTTGATGGGACCACCAACGTGTTCGACTTCAGACGGGCTGGAAACAGAAAGCACGAGGAAAACAGAGCTGCACTGTTAGTGTCTTGTCAACCCGGGTTTGATGAGTTTGCCTTTGTTTTGCTCTCACGGAGCAAACTGTGCGGCCTTTATCGGATAAAATGGGCTCAATCTAAGCTTATCTCCTCGGCTGGCGACCAGCTTTGTCACATTTCAAGATGTCCCGTCCTGATGGAGTACTTTTCTCATCCGCTTCTCGATTTTTACCCCCTCTTCAAACAAATCAATACCCCCATAGTTTAGCTTTTCATAGGAAAGATTACAGAGAAATGGCTATTAAGGGCTTAGCCTCTATCACTTCTCCCATCTCAAAGCCACTTAAAGACTGTGGCAGTGCTGGGTTAGGACCCAGGACCATGTGCCCCGTCACAGTGGACGAGTAGTGAGCCAGTCTGAGGATCGCATTGACTTCAGCGATGCAGCTGTGTGAGAACAACTAACTCAATCCGCGGCGTAGCACGTTGATTAGACATCCCGACAAGAACAGAAAGGCGCAACAAAAGGACAGCATAAATCTTGGAAAAACTGACTTTTAATCATCTGACCTCTCTATTTTTTTTCCTTTCAGCACCTGAATAGAAAAGTAAAACTGACCAGTCCTTTAATATGGCATCCTCTTATATGTGGCTCTCGCAGAGCGCGTGACTAGAATTAGCAGCAGGTCATCTGGCCGGGGCAACCGGAGAATCAAAATAGCCTCCACAATCAGTACAAATGCAGAAGGCAGGCCGCTGCAACCGTTGGCCTTTAAAAGGAAGCACCCCAGGTGATTGAAACAAACATTCTCATTATTCCCGTATCAATTGATGGGCTACAAAGCTAGCGCTAATAAGCTAGAGCAATTCAAAATGTTTTCCAGGCCTCTTTATCCTTGTGCTGGGTTTTAGTTTATTTTTCAACTCGGAGAAATCGCCTCTGAGAGCTCCTCACGCACTGGCAGCACACGCTGTTGCTCACACAATTAGCCGCCCGTAAAACGGCTTCATCAGCTCTTGTATTCGTAGCAAAGCGATGGGGGAGAACATGAATAGCATATAATTAGGGATGTTGGCATTACATTCTTGTCTTCTAACTGTGTTTGTTCTATATTCACACCATTTCCATCTGAAAAAAAAATAGATTTGTGTTGTTTTGAAAGAATTGATGTGGCTTATTTGCTTAGTATTTCTGGCACTTGTGACTGGAATACTATTGTGCTCCGTCTTTCTATCGCTTCTCTCAAACTCTTACTCACTTATGCACTTAATCCTCATGATTTAAAGTGAAGCAAATTGGTTTTTCTCCCTCTTTTTCTCATTTTCTCGCATAGAAAATGTGTTGTCAGAAATGAAGCATAAACGATCACCACCAGAAAGCAGTGAGGGGTAAAATGAAGCTACTGAACCACACTCATGGGCGGGATTAGCATGCAGTCAATCATTCACTGATATAGTCCAATGAGCACTCTTCAATCAATAAATGGCCTCGTTCGCTTCAGGTAAACTTTTAGGGCTTCCACCTCCAGTGACCTCATCACCCAGTTAAACGATGACCCTTCACAGAAACGGGCACTTTGAAAAGCTACCTGTGATTATTTCTGCTCAGAAGGCTTTCATGGCCACTGCAGCTCACCAAGCCCTTAGGCTCTCTTTTTTTTTTCTTGAAGGCATAAAAAAAAAAAAAAAAAAAAAAAAATGCATGATATGAAGAGTAGATATGAAACCGTAAGTATATCTGTTTCAAATGTGTCGGCATTATGTAGGTGCAGCCGAATATGATATGATGGCCATAAAAACATTATCTCAGTGTTCTGGGTTTATTATAAAGTGCTCAGTATATTTGATTGTGCGCTCGTATTCTTTTATCTTATCAGAGTTAACTGAGTAGGTCTGAAGTATTTCCCACAGTACACCAGGGTTAAAAAAAAATAAAAGTGCGACTAAAAAGAAATAACTAACATTCTGGGAATCTAAAAACTGTACTTTCTTGCCAGACAAAAATAAGCCGCTGTGATGTTTTAATGAGGAAAACGAAGCTGGTTCTCTCCAGGTCAATCACATAAAGACTGCAGATGATGTTGAAGGAAAACAGCAGGAAGTTCAGAAATCCAAACACAACAAATTGACTTGTTCTATATGTGTTAAAAAATAAATGGCTATATATTCAAATTACCTGATGATCTGTTAAGGTGTTGGTTGTGAGATCTTATTGCTTTCACTAAAGGCTCATTCCCAGTGCCTTTGAAGGAGCAGCAGATCAGCCGTCGGTCGTGGTCACGGTCTGGAGCTGCCCTCCGTTCTATCTGGAATCAGTGTTTGGCTTTGTGGGTTTTTGGTTTTCATTGCTCTGCCTTCTAGTGTCTTCCTCGTGTCTTATCCTTTGTGTTGTCCTTGCTTTTTGGAATAGCTTTGGTTTTTTTTGTCATATTTTGATTTTGTGTTTCAAAATAAAACCTTTTGAAACGACTTTGTTAGCTGTACCTACTGTTTGATACTGGAGAGCCCGGTTGTTTTTGAAACTGTAAACTGCACAGTGAAGTATTGACTGCATACTGGTACATGGTCACTGTTTTGGATTTTTTTTTTTTTTTTTTTTTTTTTTTTTTTTTTAAGGTGTCGTGGCTCTAGTGGCCTTTATTGGCAGTGTAGAGACAGGAAAGTAGGGTAGAGAGAGAATGGGGAACCACTGAGCTATCTGTTTGTTTTGCATACTGTTTATTGTGCAGTTGTTGGCATATAATATACTTGGGTGCTACACTGAGGCAAAATCAGTATCTAGACAGTATCACTATTAGGGGTGTGAAAAAAAATCGATTTGGCGAATATATCACGATATTCATCTGCCCGATATAATATCGAAATTTTTCAGCTCCTTATATTGATTTTTTTTTGGGAAAATTCATTTATTCCACTTAAATGTGCAAAAACACTAATAATAAACAATTAAAGGTGGAGTAGGTGTTGTTTGAAAAACGGTTCCAGCAATCCAACTCAAGTGAGATTTTGAAAATATACACTCCCTCCCTCCTCCCAAAGGCTCCGCCTCCTCCTCTTCAGCTCACCCCTCGAAAACCACGCCTTCACATGATTCACGACTGCAGGAACCATAGGGAGGGAGGGAGGGAGGGGTGATATTTGATGGACGTATTAGGCAGCCAATCAAAATAGTGATGATCACTTTTTTGATTGGTCAGAGTTTTTCTCTGATTATACCTTCTAGACTGGACCAAAATGTTTATTTTTTTTTGCAAACATTTTATTTCAGTGGGTGCAATGGAAATGTGAAAAGGTTTTCAGGCAATGTTGTAAAAAGTGTTGCAAAAAAACAACACCCACCCCACCTTTAATAGGTTGTTTTGAAGCAAATAGTTTTGACTCAATTTGTCCTCTGAAATATCAATATCATCTAAAAAACATATACAGCAACTCGATTTTTCATCTCTACTTTTAATTTTGATATTAACTGGGTAGAATATCGCAATATATTGGGATATCGCCATATCGTGATCCAAGTTTCGCGATACATATCATATTGCGAGGTCCTTGCCAATACTCACCCCTAATCACTATATGGTTTTTAAAACACCCTTGTTTTCTTTGTGCGTTGTATTTAGTTGAATTCTTGTTATCTTTGCTCTCTGAAATGTTTCACACCTGGTCCGTTCTGATCACCTGTTGTGTGTTTGTGAGTGACCACAGGATTGCGTTTACTGGCTTGCTACTGGAGAGCCTTTCCGGATTTACTGCCCCACACCACGTTTGGTTTCTTTGTCTTTTTAAAATCCATTTGGATTCTCTTTCTACCACACGAACATTTAGAAACCCTGTTTTGGACTTGGAAAGACGTGCTGAGGAAATCAGAAAAGTAGCCAGTTATTCAGATTGCCATTCCCATGGAGCGAGCAGAAAGAAAGCCAATCGGCACACGTTCCAAAATGTGAATCTTCTCTTGAAGCTCAACCTGACATGCCAGATGGTTCATCACACACATCCATCCAGGACGTCTTTGTTGGAGACTGTTTGGAATGCTGCCTGCACGTTCTAGAAAAGCTTGGCAGGTAACTGGATGAACCATCTGTCTTTCAAAAACCATATTGCGTTAGCGTCAACCAATGGGACCACAACAGCGGAACCTCTCGGTAAAATCAAACCCTCTTCCAAAGCCAAGCGAGAGAAGAGCAAACAAGAACAAGATGAAGCTTCAGTTTTGGGGTTTTTTTTTGCCCTTTTTTCACTGAAGGAACATTGTATTGTTCAATCTACGTCGACACTCACCTGTTCATGAGCCTCCGGTGTTTACCGCCTCCACCCTTGCAGCAAAGCCACCGCTGCCAGTATGAGCCATTACTTGGTCCAGCAGGACTTCCCTCAGCCACGAACAAAGAAGCTTTGAGCCTCGCACAAAAGCTTTTCACACAGGTCGTGATCTTGCGAACCTCATGGGTATTCGCTCATGAATACTCTGCTCTCTGGTGTGCTTTTTAAACCTTAGAGAGCATACTGGGCAGCGAACAGTGGTGGTGGTTCAGCCAGCACTTTCTTCCAACTGGTTTTTATAGAAATATATTCTGAAGATGTGGCTCCTTCACTTTATTGTAATCAACACATTGGTTACCTTTTATGTTTGGTCACATAGTATTCATCGTTTTGCCTTTCTAAGTTAATAAACCGTCTTTACTATCTTAATTATGATTATTTAGATACGGAAAAGTGTGAAACAAGTAGAAGCTTTCTGAAAATGTACAACCGGGTGACCCGTTCCTGCTGGACTGGATATTTCTATAATAATATTCCAGTTTTCCCACCTGAAACCGTGTCATTCTAAACCCGCTCTCTTCGATGGCAATATAGAGCAAGTCTATGGAAAATTGCGCCCTTGAGCGGTACACCACTGTAGGTGTTATGGCACCTGCATTTACGTTAGTGGATAGGTTAGGATGGGGGAGAGCTTTATGGGCAGCTTCACAAAAAAAAAAAAAAAAGTAGAATGATTTCTTATTTTAAACAGGTTTTTGAGCAAGGATAATGCAAAGAAAATGGTTGCAAACCCAGCTTGACTTGTTCTGAGGCATGATGTTGCCAGAACATATGTAAATAAAACAGGACATACATCTACTCACTGTGGAAGAAATTTTATTCCTGTCAGGTCAAACTTTTTTTTTTAACCTCTTGGCTCCCTCCTCTTTCGTCTTTCTGTCTCAGTCTGTAGCTGCCTCTCTGGCTGCTCGTGGCTCTCTCTGGCGGGGGTAGCCAGGAACACGGGTGCTGTGATATGGACAGCTGGTCGCTCCATCTCCAAGGGCCCCAGAAGGTGTGAAATCTGGGATACCTTTCATAGCACATTACCCTCATTTTGGCAAAAAGAGAGAGACAGCACGCGGCCAGGAGAGCAAAACGAGGGGGGAAGGCAGTTATTTATACTGGAGTGAAAATGCTTATTTCTTTAAAGATCCCTGGATTATGTACGCCGCCACTGATAGTCCCTCATTGACGACTTTTTCTTCACTGACTGCAGGAAAACAGGAGTAATATTTGTCATTCTGACATGCCCATTATGGTCGCGGTTCCTTGTCCAGTGGAGCTTCAGATGTGTCAATAGATGGGAATGAATACCAAGTAATGCTCAGCTTTTGGCTGACAAGCATTGAATGTAGTGTCTAGTAAAAGAGTCTTTTAAAAATGCAAAACCTATTTCCTGGCATTGCTGCTAAAATTGAATTTTAAAAAATGTCGTTTTTCTCCTCCATTTTTGCCACATCTGGCGCTGTTTCCGACCTTCCGCATTAGGTCAAAGCGGACACTCGACTCATGTCAGCTCATGATATATAGGTGAAGCTATTTACTGGCCCCAACCGTTTGAAGACGGGTTGGGAATGACATTTGTTCAAGTTCACCCAGTTCACCAAATGCTCGAAGCCGGTTCTATTCAGGGAAAGCACATTTTGCCCTCTTAGTTTTACTGTACTGACACATTTATGCACCGTTTTTATTCGTACTCAACCCTTCACAATGAAGGGGTTCGCGTTGAGTCGCGAGTCGTCAAAACAACGCTCAAACACTTATTTCAACGCATTTAACGCCGCGCCGTCCCCACCACCGGCTGCGGCGGTGGCGATGCAGGGCAATATAATCCCGCGGTGAGCAAACAGATGAAGATGAGCCCACCTTTTCCCCATTCACTCACTCCAAACAAGATATCAGAGACGACGCTGGTGGCAGAGAATGGCAAATGGGAAAAAAGGGGGGGAAAAAAAAAAGACCAAAGTTTGCTGATGTGTGAAAGCAGATAGAGTCTGGAGCAGCACTGTAACTTTCTCTAATCTGATGGCAGGCCTTTCTAAATGTATCAGGAGCATCCTTGGCTCAGTGGCTGTCCGGTGTGAGAGAAACTGCACAAAGATCCTCCTGTCGATAACAGTCAGTTCTCATTCAATTAGTTGGCCCATCATCCTCCTGCCGTATTTGGATTAGCGGCTGCACCGGAGAGGCTGTCGCTCATGCACCAGAGCCCCTGCGTGTTCCAGCCGCAGCTTGTCAGTATGCAGAGAACACGGTGGATCAGTGTTTATTGAATCATTTTCCAAACAGGGAAAACGATAATTACAAGAAATGGCGGCTCTGCACATTATGCTAGTGCTGTGCCATGACTTTGGAGCCAAACGGGCCTTTTTATTAAAGGCGGCCGGGCCAGTGAAGCTCCTAATCTATTTCCAGGATTTCCGAAGCTTCAGCAGTCCAAGGATTAGACATTTTCTCACAGATTTAGGCACCTCCCCTCTGCCTCAGCCACACTCGCTCCTCTCCTCCACCCTTTCTACTCTGCCTCCCTCCACCTCGCACACCCACTCCTGCTTTCTCACTCTCGTAGTGTTGGCGTCTGCAGTTTGTCAACTTGAACCCTTTCAATTTTTAGCACATTTACACTCACTCACACACACACACTTACGCAGATATATTCTTTAAATACAACACACATACTGTCACATGCTGGCTTCGATTTGTCTGTGGAGTCATGCGAACAACCAGTTATGGACTTTTCCCTCCGCAGTTTCAAAGTCACAAAATACTGACGTGTCTGACCTGATACTGGCGCACGCTGTTACTTTATTTATATCTCACTGCCAACATATTCACATATTAAAAAGCAAAAACGCCCAAGCATGGTTATACACATACCTGTCAGCATGTTGTCACAATAACGGTGACACATGACAGCGTGGTTCACAAATAAAAATTGTTTTTCCATCCTCTGCGATTTTCAAAGTGTTTTGATATCTCACAATATCTTCAAGAATATGGAAAGAACTCTATACATCTTATTAATTTACTTGATAACTCATCCCATGCGCTGTAATAGGTTATAAATCTGATTTAATCCAGTTTCAAATTTAACCCGGAACCCTCTTTCTTTGACTTACGGTGACATGTGTCACCATGAAGATATTTGAGAGCCTGAAGGCTCTTCGCAGCATCTTAGCTATTCCTACGACCGCGCACTTCTGGATGGAAACCTCCAGTGTTGTTTCCAGAACCTGATGGAGCAGTTCTCCCAGCCCTGAGAGCTCCAGTTACCGCTGGAGCTTCTGTTGCCCTGACTTTCCACATCTCTTCCACTTCCTCTTTTAACTCTTGATATTTTTCGAGCTTCTTGTGTTTCCTTACTCTTGGGATTGTTACATCTGTCACCACTCCTTTCTTTTGTAGTTTGTCCACCACCCCAGTGTCTGATTGGTTAGCTATCAACACTTTACCAGTCTGTGTTCGTTAATCCCACTTTATCTTTGCTCTGTCATTCTCTGCCACCCTTGAATGTCACATCTTAGCTTTAGGTCTTCCATTTTGTACTTGGCACAGATGTTCATGTACTCCAGGTATTCCATGTGAAACCTGCTGTTTCATCCCGATGATATGTGCTGGATTTCCTGGGCTTGTCTAATATGGTAGACTCTGGCCTATATTGATCTTGTGCTCTAAGTCTAGTTCTTGTGCTGCATGATTGGTCTAAGTACTATCTTTCAGACCATCATTTTCTATCCACTGGTAGAACTTCTCAATAGAAGCTACTTCAGTTTGTCTGTGGTGCACACTGTACAGTGACCTCCATCCTTCCATGATGTTTGCTCCTCTTTCTCTGCTCTCTCATTGGGTTTCTGCTGCCTGAGTCATTTCCCTAACAGGTAATTACAGTGATCCCTTTGCCAATTTGCACTTTAAGTTCCGCGGTTTTAATTATTCGCAGATTTTTTAGAAGTATATAATATAAGAACAAATCAAGAAAAAAAGCGGGAATTCCACAAAAATCCGCAGAGTTTCGCTGCCGGCGAAACATCAAATGATGACTCACAGCCTCCTGTAAGCAACACGAGAAATGCAGACGGCCCAGCACTCTAGAATCTGTGCGCTGATTGGCCAAGATGCATCACCCAAGTATCCCAGGATGATGTGCGCGTTCTCTCACAGCGAAGAAATGTTGTGAGCCAGCCTGGCCCCTTTAAGAAGGTAGCCTTATGGGTAATGGTGTGGCCTTATGGGTAATGGAGTGTGTGTGTCGTGGGACGGCAGAACGAAAACGGGGTTAGATGAAAAGTGTAGTGAGCATAAACAGCAGCCCAGCGTGTATAGATATACATTCTCTGTTAACCGACAGGAGCCAAACAATACAACCTGTGTGATGTTACAAGTTCCTGCAGTGCCAGAATAAAGTGCCCGTTCCATGCAGAGAAAACCGGACTTTTTGTTTTGTTGTTGTTAGCTTGTTACCTGCTAATTATGAGCCAAAAATAGCACAATACCAGCATTTCTTTACTACAGTTCAGAGACCAGAGGCTGTGTAGGTAACAGAAAGACCACAGTTGAGCTTTTGTCTTGTTTCGCTGCAGTGCCTCGCTAATTTTTTACGGTTTTTAAACATATTTTAAACACATTATTTAGGCTTGGGGGGCTCCGGCTCCAGTTCGGGGATTTTGATTTTCGCAGTGGGGGCGCCGTTCCCCATTAACCGTGAAAAATAAGGGATCACTGTATTGCAGGTCCATCCCGTGGTGGAGATTACACATATACATACATCCAACTAAGACATTTAACTGCGGTTTTAATCAGATGTACTCATGCATGCATATAGATTGGATGTCACAGTCAGGCAAGTGAAGATGAATGCAAACAGAGATCTAAATATGGGGCACAAATGCTCTGACACACAGGCAAAGCATGCATGCAAATATCTGACAAAGATAGATACATGCACAGTGTCAGGTATTCCTGGTTGTAAACATGAGCTACATGTTTGTTTGAGCTGATGTAAAACAGTTTAAATCAGCTTCATTGCTGTCACATTTACATGCATGAATTGCCTCCCAGAGGAGTTGGCTTTACTCCATTTGCCTCTGTAATGAACACATTCTGTGTAAAGTTTTTCTCAAACTTTTTCTGTGCATGAGAACATATATTTGGGCGTTTGAAGTCACTACCAAGTCCTAAACTCTGATATAACATAACCCTGTTGCTTAACTAACTAGACCACATATGTGAGAAAATGTCTCACTCAGTGAAGCATTCAGTTCTGAAGGGTACTGTGACATCACAGACCAAGCTCAGAACAGAACTATCCAGCCTCCCTTGTCTTTATCTTCACCCACCTTAACGTCATGCCGCGTTTACTGTTACTGTTGTTACTGTTACTGATTACTGTTGGGCTGGGGGGGGGGGGTCCAGTGTACTGGTAGAGGCCTGCTGCATGACACAGACCCAGCACATCAGCACCAACTATCAGCATCACTGCTTCCATGTCTGGCTGCTGGACTGGTTAGGCTCTGGTATGGATGGGGGCGTTGCATCCAACAGCACAAACACCACCAAGTCATTTGCAAACACCACATGCACCACATCCATCACTGTCTTGTCTTTGTCTGTCCTTCCGTACGTCATTGTCTGTGATTTTAATCCTGTATTACGAAGGGTTAGGGACCAAAGACTGTCACTGTCACAGACATTTTGTTACGACCACAAAAATTGGGTCCACTTTAGGAGAAAACGTCTTAATATGTTTCCTTTAAATAAGATGCTGCATCACACCCTCCTACCCATGTTCCACCTTTGGTTTCTAGCTTCTGTTTTATTCACAAGCAAAAACACAGTTACTGGAGCACAAGGAACTGAGGCCCTTAACAGATGAAGCTTTTCAGTTGGAAAGACCTCCCCCTCACCCCCACCCCCCACCCCTGGGGCATCATCATGCTATCAGTAGGGTCAGAGTGTTCAAATTGCACTCAGATTGCAGGACAGACATTGGACATATTGGCATCTTTACCAGCTATTGTAGTCTGAGCTAACCATGGAGTTGTTCATGTGCTGTTTCCCCACGAATACAACAAACAGAGCACCAGTGGGCCTTGGAGGAATCTGAAAAATTGTCCAAATGAGAGGTTCTGCACAGGGAAGTTAAGATATTCAGGTTCTCGGTTGTAAGATGCAAGTGGTTTGACAGTTTATGAAATGGAAAGCCGGAGAACGATAAAAAGAGTAAATGAGTATGAGAAAATATGGAAATGGGAGAAATGAGGGAAATTGAGCTGCAGCGGTAAGCCTTTGGGGTGATAAGCTTATCTAAATTTGAGGCATTGTAATTTAACAATCGGAGCAACCGGAAAGTAAATTTGATGGAACGTTGCAGAAGTGGGCTGACCGCTCACAAGAGAAGGCTTGAGCGAAGCCATACTTCACGTAACAGCCGACTCCTGAGATGCTAACTGGACGTAACCAGATGAGACAGCTGTAACACTCTCCCCCTTCGCCGAATACAACCCCCTTTACAGCGCTCAGGTGGGACATGGCCCTGGACGAGACATGTCACCGCTCGCTTGAGCGGATCCACTGAGCGGAATAACCGGGTCCGACAAACAGTCCCCCACCTCCACCCTCCAGTTTTCCTGCCCTTTCCCAGTTCTCTCGGGCAGCCCACTCTGGAGTCGCCATGGGACTCTAGTGAGGAGCCTTTGGGGAGGTGGGGGGGGGGGAGGGTAAATTGAGGGGGTGTTTGGATTAGACCTGATCCTTTCTGCTTTCAACCATGAGTTGGAGGAAGGCTTGAAAAGTAGGCATCCTATCAGCAAATTAAACTAAGATTCATCCAGGGCTTATGTGATTAAAAGGGGAAGAGAGCAGCATCAATTAACAAAATCCCTCCCCAACATTTTCGCCGATATTTGTTTGAGGACGTGCTGTCTGCAGTGTAAGCCCCTTTTGATGCCATGCGCAAATATTTGGAGTTTATTTCACTCGGGGAGGGGGGGGTCTCTTGGAGAATGAGTCATTTAAAAGAACACATTACCTAAAGATGAAAAGGCGACGATGGCGTTATTTCAAAAGTGACGCTATCAACAGGTGGTTGTAAACGTCAGTTGGTGCAAATGCAATGTCATTGGCAAAGACGGGTAGAGGATCTCCAGTTTGTTAGCAGATACATGAGACAAGCATTGAAGAAAAAGAAATCTAAGAAAGACTGGGAGAGATCTGTACAGAGTGGATAGCTTAATTCAACAATTCAAGGAATTCGGAGGAGTTTCGGCGTAAACCAGAGTCAGGAAGCCTAAGCTACAGGTCTGAAAGCAGGAACTGTCTGTTGTGCCATTTCTCAGATGCTCATGCTGTACCAAAAACAGCAACAAAACAGACGTATTAACTCAAAATTTAACATTTCAGTTTTCCTATCTCTGTACATTTCAAAAATCTGTCAGAAGCTTTTGCTTCAAAAGACGATCCGGGCTTACGTCTTTAGAAACCCAGTTAAAACTGAAGACCGTGTCAGTGTGTCTCACCTCAGCGTGACCCCCTTTCAAATGTCAGAGCGAGCAAACCATCACAGGGAGAAGATTCTGCAACACATTTGTATACAGTGTGTCACCATCTTATTAGCCCTACAATATGGTGATCTGATGTCCCCCAGGGCTCTCCAAGCTCCATGAGATGTTTGTAATCTCAGTCGGCACTGCCTCCCTGTTCATCGTTTCTGGCACCACTGTTCACCTGCCACAGACATGTCACTTACAACCAGATCCACCTGATTAGCTCAGCCTCCAAAAACCGAGCCTCGATGAAAGCACTCTCAGAAGACACGCGCAAACAAGTGGCGGCTCATAGCCGCGGCCTTTATTTTTGCACAAGTGCACCCTTAAAAGTTTGCTTCTTCGACTATTAATCCTAATTAACGGCCTGGTGTGGAGGAGCGATAACTGCTGAACAGAGATTATCGGCCGGCTTGACAGTCCAGAAAGAGCAGCGCTGCACACAAAAGCCTTGGCTGCACTCAGTGGTGAGTAGCGGTGAGGAAAGGAGGGAGAGAGTGTATGAGAGGAGGTGCAGAAAAGGAAGGCGTTAAAAATAAAAAAAGGGGGGGATGAGTGATGGAGCAGCAGTTAAAACAATGGTTTTTGAAGGAATGTAAGGAAGGGGAGGGAGAGAGAGCGAAGGGAGAAAAAGCAGGATTGACAACAGGAAAGGGTCCTTTATCCCTGATCCCCAGAGTGTGGACTGGAGTGTGAGCAGCCAGATCAGAGGGCTCTGCCAGCCAACAGGGGGTTCACGCTCGTGTCGCTGCAAAGCACAGCTTTCTGAGGCACGCTGAAGTGGCCCCTGGGTACATGCTGGAAATAAGATGTTACAAGCAGGTGCGGCATATGGCTGTGAAAAACCCTTAGTTTTAGTCCGCGATGACAGTCCATCTCGCCTAGTAACATGCCCCAGCTTCTTTTTTAAACCATGCACGGTTCCTGTTTGCATTTTCGTTTTGATCTTTTTGTATCCGGGATCCAGTCACCCCGTGCACATAGCTACATTTTCAGAGACGGGTGCGAGTGGGGGCTGAGTCGACGTAAGAGGCTCATGGTTACAGGAAAAAGAAGCAAAGAAAAGATCACATGGCATCAATTCACTTCCAGCTGTTTACAAGTTTTTCTTTTTCTGTTTTTGTCTTCAAAATTGCAATTATGCTATTTTCTATACTAACTCAATTATTCCTCAGGAAGCATAGATTGCACATTTATGATTTAAACTGACAAAAAAAATTAGGTAAGTGTCACAGGATGGAAATGGTTGTCTTGTGTTGAGTCTAACAGGAACGGGAATTTGACTGTAAATTACATTGTCACGCTGAAATAAATCTATATATTAAGTTTTTTTGCAGCGCTAATTTTAATCCACACTCAGGCCGAGAGAGGAATATTTCCAGCTCTGCATTTAAGGACACATGCTTGATTATTATAGTGTATTTTCAGTCTTTTGGTTCAAAGAGTTTTGAGCAGGCGAATGCTAAGAAAACTCATTTCTGCAGAATTTACATACATCCCGCCTCATTCGTGGAATCTTCGTAAATCTGTGAGTGCATTTGCACATAAATTCCCTCCTTACCGAAGACTTACTCCAGATTCACGGATGCCGCGTAAAACTCATGAACGTGTGTATGTTCATGAATGCCAATCAATCACAAAAATATGCAGTGCTCTCCCGCTGCTCATAAATTAGCATATAATGGCGTATAAGGAGGTTATGTAACGGCGCATGCAAAGGCGTCCACGTTTCACGTGTCTACCTGTGGACACGGCGCACATTAATAAAGAGAAAGAGGGAGAGCATTTTCCATCCGCAGCAAGGGAAGTCATTTCAGCTGAAATGGATCAAAGAAAACAATTTTATTTTACTCGGTTAGTACGGGCGTAACGGCGAGCGGCAAAGCACGGGCCCGGAAAGAGCTGACTAATGCAGTTAATGCCATGTCTTCTATCCTGCAAAAGCATTCAGAAAGTGAAGCAAAAATGGTTTGATGTGAAGTTGAATGCAGAAAAGAAAAAACCAACTGCATTGCTAGGGATGTACGATAACTGTTTTTTAAAACCGATAAAACCGATAACTTTCAGCTCCTAAAGGCCAATACCGATAACTGATAACCGATAACACACACATATACCTAAGATCATTACATCAATAATATGATCAAAATCAAAAATAGTTTTGACTTTTTAAATGAACAGATATTTTTTCCAAAAATAAACTATTGGCAAGCCTCTCAAACATTTTTGTAAAGCTATCAAACAAACCTATTTGATATCTCACATCAACTTAAATAAGGTTCATTACTGACTGATATAAAAAAAAAATAAAGGCTCCTTGAACTGATGGAAATACATGCATCAGAATTACAAACTGAAAAAGACTAACATTTAAAGGATTTTGGCTTGTGCTTCCATTTAAATTAATACCTTTAATTAAAGTAAATGAGGTTCAGTAGTTTTTATTTTTTAATCTTTAAGCTTTAGATGAGAGGAATGAGGGAGAGGAGAGGGAAGGGGAGACTTCCATTAGCTTCCGTTAGCTCACGTTAGCGCAATTTCAAAACTCCATGGAAGCGATTATGTTGTAGTTGGCCAATCGGGTTTGATGTATTAAAGCTTGTGTTTGTGCTTCCCTCCTCATAGAATTTGCTTGGAGGATTCGTCACAAATAACCAACAAACTATCTTCTTCTGAAACTTTAACGAAGTTCCACACCGCCATGTTTGTTGTGATCAGTACGCTGTGCTGCAGGCTGCATTCAAGGTGTAACGTAAATTCCCACGTTCCCTCGTTTGCTAGCCGTTCTTTCAGCCTTTTCCATTTTTTTTTTTTCATGTGTAACGTGGGAAAATACTGCGAATATCAATTCAGGTCAGCAACTACCAAAATTATGACCGAATTAACGAGTTGTTTTCTGGCATGAGGGGGTATTCTTGATTTTCATTTTTCTGATTATGCCGACGTCACTTGAACATAACAGTCACTGATGGTCATTCAAGGCTCAGAGGGAGCGAGGCACTGCCGTGTCCAGCCAAAAATATATGTTATCGTGGCTAGTCGTCGTGATATCGGAGTAATGACGTCGTAATTTCCTGTTATCGGCCCGATAGTTATTAAGCACCCCCTATACATTGCCTCTACAGTCGGAGAGACGTCCTCGTCAAGGATCATACGTGACGGCTGTGACGTGGCTCCACAGCAAACTCCAGCTGTTGCAGTCAGGAGACGTCGAACGCAATCTGAAGCTTAATTATACAAAATGCCTGTCATTTATGATAAACGTGTTGCAGTCCAGACTTCTTCTCATGGTTAAAACACGTTTTAAATGGCATCGACATGTCGTGAAAAGAACAAGACCGTAAAACGCATTCACGTTACGAAGTCTGATAATGACGAGCAATTTCCCTCATCCCTTATTTACACATTCGCTCGTGCCTACGGAAGGTTCTGACGCCTAATGAATGCTGAAACGTGCGCAGATCTCGCCCTGCGAGTGGTTTGCACTCTGCTCATGTTTCATGAATGAGGCCCATTGTCACCAGAAGTAGTTAAACCACGCAGCTGCTACCAGGGGACTGTTCGCAGCAGTCACATAGAATTTTCAATTAAACTGCACAAATATAACATTGTTATCAGGAAAGGAAAAGAAAAGGAAAAAAAAAGTCGGATAGATATTGTGTCTTTACCCTGCTGCTGTCAACATGGATACTCAAAGGGACCAAATGAGAGTCTATTGTTCTGTCGTTTCAAGTCGATTCATAAGTCTCAGCAGATGATCTCCTCCTTGTTTGTCGGGGATGAGGGACCTTCTGTCAGTTCACCGATGTCAGAGAACCGGTAACGCTGTTCTATAGTAATCACTGGCAGATGTCATGCTTAATAGAGCAGAAGTGGATGCTCATTACAAAAGGTGTCACTGAAAGCAGGACAAAAAAAAAAAAATACGGGTTTCATGGATAATTATTCTGTGATCATTCCATCTGAATATCGACTGGATAAAGTCATACCGTTTATGTCTTGTTTCAGTTGAATTAGAAGTGCGAGTTTGCTTTTATTCTTTCTGAAATAATCTTTACAGCTCATTTCTTAATGCTTTCTTTCTCTAATTAACCTTTGCTTATTTCATCTTGCAGATGAATTTAATCATAGTTTGGAATTGGCCTCAGATCTTAGTTCTTTTCAAGGGAACAAAATGCATCTGGAATTCTCCATTTCCACCTGCTCTCACCCCTGCTGGCACATTCGCAAAGTTTATCTAAAGTGGGGCATGCTTGATGTGATAAAACTACCCAGAGGAGCGCTGCCGGAGCCCTGTTGCACAGCACTGCATCACATGTTTTGCCACTCTGTTCGGTTGTAGGTCAGCATCATTATATCCTGCTCTCGTTGGTGTCACACCGAGCGTCTGGGAAAATGCGAGTGATCGAAGAGTTTCCATGGAACATGCGTCCCATGTTTTGATTCAAACGTTACAGTGATGCAGGTCTAAAGTACTTTGTCATACAAGCTGGTTTTAGGGATTGGAATCAGCCGCTCATCTCCAATCCACAGCTATCTACATGAGGTATGCCTGTTAAGAGTTTGGTGCTACAGCTTTGTGCTGCCACATCCTTCTAAGGTGCAGCCTGCAGCTCGGTTGAAGCTGGGCGGGGATAAAGATGGAAAGGCTGGATCATGTGATGAGTGTGATGTTGTGAAGCCGTGACAATCCCAAATACAGTGGCAGGGTTGCGTTACGTTGTAATTTGTGACTGGTCATCATCTCGAACATCCAAATAAATATAAGCTCTCAAGCACAGAAATACTGGTGGTGCTCAAAGTTTGTCCTGTGTAACATTTAGGAAACTCATTTAGAGTGAATAATAATCTCATCAGAAGATGGCAATTGAAATCTGGGGACACTTAGCCGTAATAAATAGTGATTAATGTGTTCTGGTTTTTAAATAAAACAAAGCCGTGCAAAAATTAGAGATTTTTTTTTTTTTAATCTGATGCAATTATTTTTTCAAGTTAGCATCTACTGGATTAATGTTACATCAGAGCTCATTTAAAAATGTTGCTTCCCCTCAGGAATCGTACTTACTTTTTTCTTTTTCTTTCAGACAATCCGGAGCCATCCACGCTGCTTTAATTGAATAAATTGGATGGACACGAGCTGTATATTCAAACAGTGAGCTGTGTGTTATGTGTGGATTGTTTTAAAGGATAGCTAAGAGCAAGAACATAACACTGTCCAAACAGCGCTGCAACAGACAGAGTTGCTGATCTATTATTTAAAAAGAGAGTCGAAAGGACATTTTCCCGTCTTGGGTGACTGCCTACGCCATGCAGTGTCAAAGCCTTTTAGCCCCTGGAGTTGTAGTTTGTGATCACATGCTCATCACAGTCCAAAGCAGATCCAGCTCGCACGTGACGTGACCCCTGACTCCGGGTTGCCAGTTCAGCAGATACCTCCAGCCTCGCCGCAGCGTCAGAAGCCGGACTTCATACTTATTAACCCTGATGCGTGTGAGCCGGCATGCGGCATTGAGCACCCGAGCAGAAGCGCAGCATTTTTACAAACCATGCTTGACAGTGGCCATCTCATGTGGAAGGCGAGAATAAATGCGGTTCCAGCAGGGAGGAAAATGCACAATCATTGCCCAGGAACTGTGGAGGCGGGGGGGGGGGGCTACCATCATGCTAGTGATGCAGGCTCCCACTCAGATTCAGCACCCAGAAAGAGCCCTCTCCCTGTTAACCATTCTTTAATGGTTGTTAATTCACTGGACGAGCGGCGCAGCTAGTTTAGGTCAGAAGTATCCGTGCTTCTTTTACGCCACTGAAGGTTGTGATTGAGACACGCGCCACTTTCCTCCCCCTGCGTTTCTAAATGTCAGCCTCGGCAGTGTGTTCCACGTACAGAAATGCTGCCCTTCAGCATGACTGAATTCTTTCAGGGGGGGAGATGTGAGAAGACACAAGGAAAATCTCTGCCATCAATAGAAAAGTGTCCAGTGTTATTAAAACGCTGTGTGAACTCGTGTACGGGCTATAACTTAATCTTCGTGAGGAAATGGTGTTTGGGGCATGGGAAAGAAAGGTAATTTGCAATCACAGTCAGAACTGCGGCTTTAATATAGGACTTGAAACAAGGTTACTTGATACTGAACAAGTCTAAAAATCTAGTTTCCCAGCTATCTTGTATGAAGACCACATGTGACTTAAAATAGCCGGCAGAAGGGCCAATCATAATACTTTATTTAGGGAATGTAATTTTCTCATGCCTTGCCAGTAATTAACCTTCACACAATAAGGTATTGGAAGCGCCACCGACACAATTCCAGTGGCAGAGTTTGTTTAAAAGAGCAGGCTATGTGATAGGCTGTGTGGAACGGGAATGGAAGAAGAGGAAAAAAGGCCCCAGGATTCGACTTTATCTTCTGCAGGGAACCTTTTCTTCTGCATTCTCTGCCTCATTTTATTCAAAACTGCTGTTTCTTCACTTCCGCTGAATTGGGTTTTGTTCGTGGCTAATTCCGAGTCGTCTCAGTCTCGGGCTCGTGGGAACCGCCGCGATCACTTACAATCACTTCAGTCAAACACCTGGGAGATAATTGACTGGGCTTCGGTCAAACTTGTTTTTTTTTTTTTTGTTTCTTTTTCCGCCTCTCTCTCTCCTCTCTCTCTCTATTTCTGAGTCTGCACAATGGAGACAAAGAGCATGAGCACAAAAAAAAAGATCAGAATCACTAAATCCATTCCCAGACAAGACTCTATAGATGGCCTGAGAGCCAAATTGCCTTGCCACAGACAAGGCCAACTGAGTTTAAAAAGGGTTGAGGAGCAGCTTTGGTTCAAGCTCGGCAGCGCCGAAGGATTTGTAGTGTTCAAGAACGTGAAAGAAAATCACACGAGGACTGTCTAGTTCCTGCTGTCGGACCTCGATTTTCCAAAGAATCTGTTGGGAAAGGGGAACTATTCGCATAATTTCTCCTTGATGCAAAATCCGTAACACCAGCAGGATCATATTAGATGTGCAGCTACACCAGTTACTGACGTGGCAGAAATGGGAAGTCACAGAACTATAGATTTTCAGTCCAGATTCTCAGTCTTCTTGGTCAAAATGATCCTCAGGGCTCGAGAGAGTTAACTGGTCTTTTTCACATGACTGAAGATACATCTAAAACATTGTGAAACTAAGAATTGTAGCATTTTATTTGCGATTGTGGAAGAGGTTAATTCATAATTCATATTTGCAGGGGCTGTCCCTCACAGTACCTTATTAGATGGAAGGGGGAGGTTCCACTGCTTCAGCCACGTCCAGCTCCCTTCAGCACTCATGCAGTGTTGCTGTTTCTCACATGAGCTCTTGCTAGTCGCCCGCTAACTGGCCAACTCAATTTTCTCACCGTACTATCACGCTCCCCCATTTTTTTTTTTTTTGCCCTCATTTCTACTGGGGGGGGGGGGGGGGGGGGGGGGGGGGGGGGGGGATAAAAGGAAAAAAAAGTAACTAATCATTTTTGAATTAGTCCATGGCAGCAGCAGGACCAGTCATTAAAATCCCACTGCTGTTAGTCATTATACAGCAGTTACACATTACAATTTTACTGTTAAACATAAACACGCACTAGTTTCATTATCCATTGGACGTATTTATTATGAAACAATTCCACAGTGTGGTCTTATCAGTGACTGTAATTTTGTGAATTTGTGTTATTGACTCAGTAATCAGATTCAAGGTCACGATCCGCCATAACTATAATTCACACACACATGCACACACATATATGTGTGTGTTACAGGCTTACATTAGGAGCTAGCTTAGTTATTAGTAAATTTTGATGAGTGTCCAAGGACAGTTATTAATATTTAACTAGATTAATGAAAATCATTAATGGGGCTTGACATGTCTAATCAGCAGCGCGTATCTAAACATGGGTCCACATGTCAATCTGGGAGAGATACGACTCGCAAAGGGCAGACAGCAAGGGCTTTGAACCACTTTCATATCTTTGCAACCAAAGATCAGTAACTGGCTTGGTGGTCGGCACTGTTGCCTCACAGCAAGGAGGTTCTTGGTTTGAACTCCGGCTTAGTCCTTTCTGCGTTTAGTTGGCACGTTCTCCTGGAGCTTGCCTGCGTTTTCTCGGCATACTGCCTCCTACAGTCCAAACACATGTATGTCAGGTTAGGCTGGATGACCCTTTGCTGCGTGTTTTCCCCCTTTCCACTATGTTCCAAAAAAATTAAAAAATAAATAAATGAATTGCCCACCGCAGTGAGGGTGTGTTGTTGGCTCGTGCAGATTCCCGTGATCCTAAATGGGAATTGAGTATTTCTCTCATACTGCACATTGTGCTGTTGTTTTTATTCTGCATACTAGATTTTGGCAAAATCAGTACACACTACTTGTATAGTATGGGGTTTTGAAAACCGTCGGTCAGGAGAAAAGATCTTATGTTGAATCTTTAAATCCTTCTCAGTCAAAGTTATAGTGAACAGAGTCAGTTCTAAATGAGTGGCATACATTTATATTTCCAGGTTAACGAAGGAGGCTAATAGGATGCAAGACCCTGTGTCTTTAAGCATTACAAACTGCTCAAGAACCAAAGCATGAAACATGATCACACAAGCTTCATAGCAAAAAATAAAAAATAAATAAATAAAAGCATGCTGCAGAAATCAGATAGCTATTGGGCTAGTGAGTCGTTGTCACGCCATGTAGCGCGTGACCCCGTCACTGATCCGTGATGTACTGTGAACACAAGGAGTTAAAAAAAAATAACTTCAAGACTCCCGATTTCAAGACAGTAAGGGCCAATTCCAATTCCTCTCTTAACCCTCAATCTCAACCCTCGCCCTTAACCCTCAATTTTTGGCCCTCAATCTTAACCCTTGAAAGTAAGTGACTTGTGACTTAGAAATGGGACACCCCTTGAGTGCAGTTACGTCATCAGACTGAAATGTATCAGAGCCCGTGTTGTCTCTGTATTTCCTGAAATGACACAGGGATTACATTGAAAGGAGCGCTGTATATTCTCTAAATAATATTAGCAAATAACACAATAGAGGATACATTATTCCTCCGTCACTACACAACAAGGTAAACAAGTAACGTGAAGCCAACCCGGACGGTCGGCGGTCCCGGGACGGCGGACCGGTCCCGTCGGCGGTCCGGGTCGGCTTCACGTTACTTGTATACCTTGTTGTGTAGCGACGGAGGACTGAATAATGTACCAGGACCACCGACGAGTACAACGTGAAGCCGACGGGACCGCCAGTCCGGCAGCAAACATCGTAAAGTAAAAAAATAAATGCAACAACGATGTTAATCCATGAAAAAAATCTCAAACAAACACAATAAAATGGTTTCGTAACATTTATATCTTTAAGATATACAAAGATACTTACGTTTGTAGCTAGCTTCTGGATAGCCCTTACTTCCAAGGGTGGTGTCGGAAATCTTAATATGAGGGCGATACAGCCCTCAAACTCGTCCCTCAACTTGACTTCCCTTAGAATTGGGACAGCACTTGCCCTTAGCGGGAACGCGCATTTTTGAGATTGAGGGTTGAGATTGAGGGTTAAGGGAGGATTTGGAATTCACCCTAAGTCTTAAGGCGGCATAAGACAACGCAGTCTTCGACATTTGCAGATTGCTAACTGCTATTCAAAGATTTGAGCATTAGCCTGGTCTGGTTTCCTGTCATGTGTGGAGAGAGGAGAAATGGGAGTAAGCGCTCCTTGACAGGAAGTTGCATTAAGAGAAAGTAGAGGGTAGTGTTCATGCCAGTGTTCTGCTGCGGGGGGGGGGGGGGGGGGGTGAACAAAGTCTCTGGACTTTGTGCAAGTGTTTGCAGGTGTGGCTATCTGAAAGGGGATTTGCTGCAGCCAACTTTCATTGTGATGCATAAAACACTGGCGCTAGTAATGGCAGCGGGCAGCAGTAAAGGCACAATATTTGCCTCCTGAGAACATAATAAAGTATTGATCGATTGATTAAAGTCCAGTTCAGCTAAGAAGTTAAGTAATGAATAGGTGGAATTGCCAACTTACAACAGTGCTGTTCTAATACTCTGTCTGCTGTTCAAGTAAGGAAATCTCTCCCTTATGCTCGTCTAGGCCAAAAAAAAACCTTTAACCCCCCCTCAACCCCCCCCTAAAGAAGGTACAAATTGTCATTTTTGTCATCTTCGACCCCCCTAAAGATGACAAAATGACTTTTTGAAAACAGGTGAAGTTAAGGGTTGTTGTTTTTTTTTTTAGTTACTTCAGTTCCAGTAAGAGGCTCAGTCAGCTGCACCTTAATGCTATTTCACCGTGTTCTTACGTGCTTTTCACACCCAGAGATATTTAACAACCTAAAACCAATGCTATTGTATATTTGAGTCTTTTGTGAAGCTACACCGCCATAAATCAAAGAGCATTTATATATCTGTGCTGCATTAAGACGAGAAGGGGGGGGGGGGGGGGGGGGGGGGGGGGGGGGGGGGGTTTTTAAAAGTTGTTGCCATGGGATAAGACGGTGTGAGCTATTCTCTCTGTCCCTTTGAGCGGTCATCAAAGTGTTTGAGAGTCTGCTGCACATGTGATTGCTCTGCGTTGTAACCTACTCCGGTTTCAGTTGAAAGCATGCTTCAGTGGCCTGCATCTTAGCACTTCCCCTTGACCCCCCCCCCCCCCATCCCCCCCATCCCTCCCGCTGAGAGAAGCTCATGCAACAGTCATAATTATGTCATGACAGATGCCGTTTACCAATGCCCTTAACCTTGTACTGCACAGGCCAGCATGCTGTCATGATAATGAAACACAAATAGCTGCAGCATGTTTCATGTTACTGGAGTCATGCATGTTGACATGCAGTTGTTCTTCACACACGCTGACTTTTTTTTTTTTTTAAATCACTATGTAGAATGAAATATATTTTACCTACCGTGATAGCGCTCTGTATTATTAATGTCTGAAAGTCAGAATTGATACCTCAGAGATGATTATCTATAACACCTTAGCTAGAACATTACAGATTTTCTTTCCATTATCAGGGTGGGCAAGATAAAATCACACCATCTTCCACTTCGATATCTTAACTTGATGCTATGTGCTGTATCTTGGCTGCTCCCACGTGGGGATCTGGCTGCTGGAGGTATTTTTCACATTTCTGGCCCATTACACTCCGCTAGGCCTTGATGAAGCCAAAAGTACCTGTTTTAATTGCTGTGTTTTATAGACTGTACACAAGGCTACACTCACTAAATACAGGATGCTTAAATTAATGGGAGCGTTCAGCATTGGTGCATTTTTAATGAGGACTGGAGGCCTCCACAATAGTTTTCTATACGGTGAGGCACACTTCTCCCCTTCGTTTGTGACACCCGGCTCGGTGCACTGTGGCACCCCGGCGCCTGGCAGCCGGCACCGGCTGTGACGCCAGGAGAAAGCTCGGTCTTTGGCGCCGTTTTGTTTCAGCAGGCGATGCTGCCTGAAAATGAGTCTCCGACTCACGAGTAGCCGCGTTCACAAATGCTCCCCGTTTGCACAAATACGCACACACACACACACACACACGGATGGTTTGGTATTTTTCCATGTTCGCACACAAGAGTGCACCTGTTGTTGCTGTACACACACACACACACGCATATAGACGCGCACACACGGACGCAGAGCTTATCAAAGGAAAACAAGAGTTTAGAGCGTTGTATGTTGCAGGATACAGGGTGTGACCCTGATTTACATTTGTATGTGGAGTGCAACGGTGTACAGTGAGCAGAAACAGCAGTGAGCAGAAAACGATAACCCCAAAACATTCACTCTAAATTTATGCCAGGATCCCATTCCCTCTCACTGAATTAATGCTTTAATCTCTGCCTCTTTGTTGCATGTGTACTTGGGCTCAGTACGCGTTTGCGTGCGTGCGGTGGGAGGCTGGGGGTGGGGGATTATATTTCTCAGCTGACACTGTTTTAGTAGTTCTTGTGGAATGAAAGACTTTACCTCACAAGTCCAGCGCTTGAGAAATTGCACCTTTTGCCATTTCGGTCTCCCCTCCGATCCAAAGTCACACCAATAGTCCCCATCAGTTCTGCTGTCTTTGCACTTATCCTGCACAAAGAAATAGCGAGTGTTCTTTAATGGAAGATTACCTTCAAATGCGAGCTTAAAAGATTATGCGCTTTCATATATGTCTTTGAGGTCCATTATTCAACGTCATTTCTTGAACAATCAGTGCTCTCCCTCACTTTCCCCATCTCTAACTCTTTTTTTTTTTTTTTTTTTTAGTTGTCCTTGTGCATCTTTAATTCACTTCTTTATCTGTTCAAATAATAGTCACTCTTTCTTTTTTTTTTTTTTTTCCCGGCAGAAAATCACATCTCTGACTTAACGCCCTGCATCTTTGATCCTGCGGCTCACTCTGCATGCAGCACCACCAAGATGTCCGCTGACAGAACATATCCATAATTTATTCCGTCCTAAAATGAAAAATCACACGTATGCTGGAGAATATTCATTTTCCCCCCCATAACCGTCCTGCCACCTGAGTCATCGCTTTATGAATTATATTGACAATTGGTAATGATGTCCTGTGTTGGTAGGCCATTACAGAAGGGGAACTTAATTCACCCATTGTTAATTAATTGCTTCATTCTTAGCGGGAGTAATAAAAATGCTATTAAGTAAAATACCTCTATCATTAACCTAACTTTGTTAATATGGGTATCAGTGGGGCTCGATAAACAAAAGCTGTAGTACCTAGTGCCGCATAGGGGTAATTAAAAATGCGGCATCATTAATTATATTGGTTGAACGATTGTCCAATGAGTTTGAGCCTTGTTGACTATTCCCCTCCCAAGCAAGATCCTCATCAAACCCTCAGTAGAAAAAAAATGAGTTTTAATCAAACTTAGGCTTCCTGCTGTTTCTCTGCCGCGTGAGTCTTGCGGTTACACAAAATTAAGTACTTTTTATAACTTGTAGCTGATCGTTTTTTTGTGTGTTTTTTTTTTCTTTCCGCAACAGTAAATTCTCTCTGACTTTTCTAATTATACGACCTTATCAAATATACGGCTGTATCAGCTGATGGTTTACTGTTGAGTCACAGGGCCGCGCAGCACACGGTACGTCTTGGACTCAAACAGATGAAAGACCAGAGTTATGCAAACTGCCATAAAATGTGTTTGGTCTAGAGACCATAAAGTAATTCGGGTTAAAGATCTGCTATCTCAGCTTAGAAAAGCAGACCCGTTGATGAAACCTTGTTGTACCCGCAACACCTTTTGGAATTAAGTGGAATTTTTTTTTTTTTTTTTTTTTTTTTGTTTATGGGCCGGGTACTTTTCCTTTTGATGCCTGACGCAGGTGGAAAAGAACAGAAATTACTGAAAACGTTATTTGCGTCTCTGACTCATAGAGAAATGAATTATATAGGGAGGAAGTTGCACATCAGTAAAAGTTCCAAGGTAATAGAGGGGAACGATGTATTTTCACGTGTGGAAACAGATCTTCCTATCGAACTAAGAAAGCAGCATCAGTGTTTCTATTAAGGTACAACAACAGTGAGGTTGTAGTAAGTCGCACTACACTAAATATATTCGTCAGTCATCGCCAAACCAGCCCAACAGGACTGAACCTAATTGGCAAAGGAGCAACAGGATACTAGCTTTAGAAAATTTCTTGGTTTGTGTACTCTTAATCATCTCTGACAACCATCAGCTGCTCCCAGAGCAGCCATTAAGATTAACATTACCAGCTTCAAGTATCTCCAAGCTCATTGTTTCCCTTTCATCCCTTTTACTGGCTCTCTCTTTTTACTCACCATCTTGTCACATTTCTGTAGAACTGGCGGCACAGGCGTGAAATTGATGTGATGAAATACAACTGGGATATCTCTATGAGCCATTTGCTTTTCCGTTATGGCCACCCCCTCTCTCTCTCTCCACAGCGCGGCTCCGGGCTTTCTGTTGCGATTGAGGGCATACTGCAAATTAGCCGGCAGCTATCTGAGGTTACCAACCACGTGCACGGCTGACCTCGCTCCCTGCCAAGCGCAACCCTCTTGTAACCAGCTCGGTGCCCAAAGTTTAGTTTCACTCGTGCCGGGGCGTTCCGCGGTCCCGGCCGACATGTTTAAAATTCTTCACAAACATACCGTATAAAGAATGATTCATAACATCTATTTGCTTTGTCACACCTTTAATAATCCTGAAGAAATTGAATTTGGAGAGAAGATGCAGTGCAAGTTGGGAGCAATGTTAGTTCTTGTGCTAATATGATTTAGAATTGCATTTACACTGACAAATGGCTGCATATAAGTAAGAGTGGAATACTAAAAAGGTTTGCGTCTGTGCTGCTCTCAGTAGAACTTGGAGTATCATCTCAAAGCTTTTTTTTTATCTCTGTTTTCTCTAAGAAGTGGAAGAAATACAAGCTGCATGTTGCGATAATAAGAATAATAGTAAAAAAAATATGGAGCCCCGTTTGGGTCATAATTCAATTAATAAATGAGTCTATTATTATGAAATACAGACGTTTATTGTTATGAAATATTTCCCATTATTATGATAATGGTTTCGTTTTTCATATGAGCTTTTACATAATAATAGCTTTGTTTTTCATAAGAATGATTTGTCAGTGTTTGATCAGTCTAAGCTGCCATAGCTACAATCGGACTAGGAGCGCACCTCGATGACGCCACGGCCCGCTGCTAACGGGACCTTCACGGCCAAAACTAGTCGATGTCAGAGCGTAGAATGGAGAAGGATCAGCCAATGAGCATGCAGGTCAACCACTGGTCCCGCCCAGTGGCAAAATGTCTTTATTATGTAAAATCTCATTCTTATGAAAAAGGAAGCAATTATGTAAAAACTCACTTAGATAAAAAAAAAAAAAAAAGCCATTCTGAAATAAACTATTATGCATTAAACTAAGATTAAATAATAATAAAAATATATTTCATAATAATTACATTTTTTTTCATAATAATGAGAAATATTTCATAATAATAAACATGTATTGCATAATAATGGGAAACATTTCATAATAATGGATACGTATTTCATAATAATAAATGCCTGTATTTCATAATAATAGACTTATTTATTCACTGAATTATGACCCAAACAGGGCTCCATAAAAAAAAAGAGCCTCTACCTTGAGTTTTTTTCATCCTGGAATCACGTGATCAGGCTGAGACTCATCCTGGAGCTTCCGGTTTACAGGTACAAGCCCCGATTAGGGCGGGTCACGCCTATTGATGCAGCCAGCCTGACCCTAAACACGAAAGGGCATCTTTGCCATCTACCACTGTGTGCAGCTACCCTGAATGCAGGCCTGCACAAAACCATGCATGTGTGTGCACTGAAAAGAGAGGGGCCTCCTAATTAAGCAAGCAAGAATTTAAGTGACTTCCCACGTGCATAAATAATTGCTAAAGGAAGCAACTGTGTCATCCTGGATGTAGATAAATGAATAAGTTTCAGAATGCGAGCGGCAGTAAGTGGGTTAGCATGTAAATAAATGAATAAGTTAGCAAATTAGTGTTTAAGTGTGTTAGCATGTAAATAAATGAATAGGCGCGTGAGCTGCAGCGCGGGTGAGTTCGCAGGGAGAATAAAGACGTTCGGCGAAGTGACTGTCAGCAGTGCGAAGGAAGTTATCGCTCTTCAAAAAAAAGCCTTTGAGGACGCAGTTGTTGGATCAGCGCTTGTTGTGGGGCTGCGCGGCGCGTACATCTGGCTCACGCATGTCATATTTCCTCATGTACAGATGACACGCCAATTACTCCTTAATTACACGCGTCATCTGGACCAAAGTGCCCAACGCCAGAGCTGATTAATCCTGTTTATTGTGGCAGTGATGACAGTCCCGGTGGACACGCGGCACCACGGCACGCACGGCGAGGGATTATGAAGGGGACCTGGAGAAGGCTGCACGAACAGGGAGGCCTGGTTGAGCGGCGGTCTGACAGCCCGTCCAGCTCCTCGTTTCAACCGCCGGAGATCAGATATCATGGAAATAAGTTCTGGAAATGTCTTTGTTTCCAGATAACAACACCGCATAGCAACACTGACTGGAAAAAAATACGAGGTTGCCTGCTCACGAGGAAAAGCCAGCATTGTTGCTCAGCACAATCTGAAATGTGCTTACACACTCTTTCATGTTGATGGATGGCTGCCAAGTCATTTGAATATCACCTCCTGTTAAAATCCAAAATTTGCACAAGTCAAAGCCAGTTATTTCCTGTCACTTTTAATAACCACATCTCACTACCTCTGCCGTTGCCGTTCCCAACAGGAGGCTGCAGTTGCAGCTCAGCGTGGCTGTCGGTGTTCGGGGGGGGGGGGGGGGCAACGAGGGTCCCGTTGGCTACTTGTACGTCCGCGTGTGAAAATCTAAACCTTCCTGTAGATGAATACGTTTCGCACTTGAGCCAGATTCCCGTCGTAAGCAGAAAGATCCCGGACCGTGTCTGGAATATGCGGGGGATGGGGACGGCGGTGACAATTAGATTAAGGCTGAGATAGTGGATGCGGTTGGGCTGGTCCTGGGTGTCTTCTCCATAGGTAGAAGACTATGATGTTTTTTGTTTTTTTTTAATCTGCAGAAGAGCGACCAGTTTAGGAGTACGACGAAGTGGTAGCTAGCCTCACATCTCTCCGGCCCTTTTGTTGAAAGTCGACTCTTCCTGTCCCCTAATCACTTCTTCCTACACTTAGCTTCCATCTTCCTTCCCCTCCTTCCATATCTGCCTCTAATTCATGCTGCATCTTTGTCTGACTCTTTCTATCACTCACAGCAGCTCTCTCTTGCTTTTGTTACTCCCTGTCACACTCTCTTTCAGCCATCTCCATCCATCTGCTCCTTTTGTCTCTATGCTCTTTTTCACAAGGATGTCTTGGCAAAAATGGGTATTGACTGTGCCTTCTCTTTCCTCTCATTCCTGCCCCCCCCCCCCCATCTCAGTGTACTTTAGCAGTACATGCTCCTTTTAGGTGATGATGTGAAGACTAGTAGAAATGCAGCCTGTAAGGGGAAAAAAGGTGATGATACAATCAGTTTTATTGTGCTGTAAGGATTTTTTTTTTTTTCAGGCTTGTGGTTACACACCCTGTATGCAGGCTATATGAAAGAATTGCAATTCACGTGCCTTTTTTTTTTCTCTCCCCACCTCTCTCTCATTCCCCCTTTTCTGTCTCTTTTCACTGCTGAAAGTAATTAGGCTGGAGTCTGGACTCAGGGGTGTAACGTTTCTGCTCACGTTTTTCATGATACAAGAATTTAAAAGGTGGAAAAAAAAAAAAAAAGACGGTTATTGCCGTTCCAGAAATTTCTACCTGTGTGTCGCCGAGCATCTCCCCCACCTCTCCTGCCTGATGCTGTTTTAACATGGAGTTCCACCAGGCACAATGCACTTTAGCTGACCTAATTCTTCCCTGGCGCTCTTCCAGTGCTAAGAGTGCGCAAGAACTACGCTGTCAAGGTATTCAGCCCCGCCGCTCTATTATTTTAGAAATCAAGCAACATCTGTCGCGCTTTGGGCCTTCCTCGTGGACTCACGGGAGGTTATTGCAGTTTGAAGAGAAGTGCAGCTACTTTTGCCTGTGGTTAGTGATTACTAGGGCTGGGCAACGATTAAAATTTTTAAGCGCGATTAATCGCAATATTTCCCCGATTAATCACGATTAATCGCATTGTATACGCAAAATCAAATAATGAATTCAAAAGTAGTATAAAATGCACTTTTATTGAAATGCTGCAATATGAACTAAAGTGCCATAACATTTCGTTATTCAAACACTTTTTAACATCAGCACTTGTCTGTAACACATATTTAGTGTAAATCTCATCTTAAAAAATGTCAAATAAAATAAAGCTTTATTGCTACTGCCAGGGCATTAATGTTATACCTGTTTTTATAAAAAATTAAAAAAAAAAAAGTCTACAAACAAAATGATTGTCACTCAGAACAATTATTTTGAACATCAAAACAGGTAATTTCTGAGGTAACAGCAGAAACCTTTAATGGGGAGTTCAACTTGGCAGTTGTTACAAATAACCTTGTTTCTGTTCAAATCCTCCGTCTGAGGAGAACTTTAAAATGAAAATGTCCATGTTAAAGTTCAGTAACTTTATCAATCCGTGTATCATTCATTTTTAATTTTCAATTGTCAATCAAAAATGTAAAAAATTAAGAAGTGACGTTTTATTACGTTTTTCGTTTTTTAATCCAACACAAAAAATGAAAAAAATGCCTGTTTTTTTTTATATTTCAATTTTAGACTTGGATAAAAAATCCGAAATAAAAAATGGGCCACAGAACTGAATTTGTTTTTATAATCGAGGACTGGACTTTCTGTTGTCATTACACATCTGTGCCACTAGATAGAGCCGCACTGACAGTAACCAGCTAGAGAACAGCAGGACAGTGAACACATGGAGCAGATCTGATGGAACATGGAGGAATGACACGAAAGCTTTGTTGCAGTCTAGAATTTCTTTTTCAGACAGAATTGTTAATATTGCTACCTGAGTTGCTGCCCGAACTGTAAAGTTCACGGATTTTTACCGTTCTCCATGTCTGTTTTAGCTTTTCCTTGTTTACCTGCCAATTGTCTTCCAGTTTCCGCAGCAGCCAGTAACAGACTTTTCAAAATAAAAGCATGTGAGCAACATACGTTAAAGGGCGATAAAATAAATGTCGGCATGAATAAATTAATGCGTTAACACGATAATAATGCGTTAACTTGCCCAGCCCTCGTGATTACATATCTTTAATGAAGATTTCACTTTTTTCTGAGAGACATTCACATGCAGTTTAAAAACACGACCAATAAGATATAACAAGAATTAAAAAAAAAAAAAAAATCTATTTTACAAATGACAAAAAGTTTTGGTAGAGAGTTGTGCAAACCAAGGCTTTAAACCTTAAAAAAAAAAAAAAAAAAAAAGAAATTTAACTGCATCTCTTCCACACAAGTGCCTCTCATTTCCTCTACTTTCATTGCTGGGCGTGTGACATCTGTTCGAATTTTACAGCAGTTTCAAAGTTAAGGTTTGTAGCATTTTAAAGCACCAGGAGTGTGCAAGCCCTTGTTTATGTATGTGCAAACCCTCATGGTTCATAAATTTTAATATTCCTTGTGAGTGCAATACCCAAGCAAAACACAAAGTGCCTCACGAGTCCCAGCCCAGAGCGCTAGTTTAGCTCCACCAAGATGAGTTACAAACTAGGCCTGGCGCTCACTGCTCCGACTCTCTCCGCCAGCACTTTTCACATACATTTTCCATGACTTGTCTTAAACAAGCCCAGTAACAGCGCTCCAACGCACGGCTCCGGCGGGAGACTGCAGCTCACCTCACTGTGAGAAATTATTCGAACGTAGCTGGGGGGGAGTGTGTGCACGGCCCCTGCTCTTCCCCAACTTTACCAAAACAGCTCTGGAGTGCAGCGAGGGGGAGGGTGGTCCCGCGTAGCGCCCCAGGCTCCTCTCTGTGTTTACCAGCCCCTGCGTGGGACTGCTGCTATTTTCAATTCCGGGTCTCAGCCGTGGCTAACTGGCTCGAGCCTCTTCATGCCATTTGCCTTAATAATGTGGGCCGGACTCTCTGCGGGGAAAGTAGCCACCATCCTGAGAGCAGCTAAATGACACAGCTGAGTTCATTGATGAAAAGGATTACACGCTCGCACGCGGGGCGGCGAAGCAACGGGTTACTCTGAAGGGCACTACAAAGGGAGGAGATGTAAAATCTTCACAGGGCGATGAATAGAAAGCCCCGGCTTACTGTATGTCAGAGAGCGAGTGCTGGCATGATTTTTTTTCAAGCGCCGCGCTGTTTGTCATGCATGAGTTATAGGAGCCTATGGAGTAGATGTAGAGTGATGGCGAAAAAAAAAAAAAAATGTCAAGATCAAAAGCTAATGTTGCTACGAATGTACATGCGTCCTTTTAAAGCGGCCTTGTACTTAACACCACTAAACAACATGCTCGCACCATCCCTTTACATTTCCTGCAGCCACTTCTGTACGGCATCATTACAGAGCACAGCACCGCTGTGAAATCCAACCGTTCCCTCCGCCGTCCCCTTAACAGCGAGAAAACAATATGAAGAATCAAGTAGAAAAATGACCCAAAGTGCCAAAGATTGGAAAGCACATCAAATGACATCCCTCGCAACAAAGCATAAGCTGTCTTATTACAGTCCTGAAGGATACGTGAATAGATGCACCGCTCGGTTTTACCTCTGCCCTCAATTAATTCTCATGAATCCAGCCACCATGTATTAAAATGGCCAGATGCTAGGATGGATTCTGTTGGGAGCAATGACATGCAACAAAGTGATATGAATCATCCCCCACATGCACACACACACACACACACACAGGTTGTGCAGCAACACACTCTCAGAGGGCCAGCAACACAATTTATGGAAAAAGAAAAACAAGAGAGAGCCACTTCAGAATGCAGAGTGTCAAAATAGACGCTGTTAAAGAAACGGCATTCGGATTGAACATGTGCGTGTAATTTCCACTGCAGGATCAATGCAAGTTCTGTCCTTTTATAGAAATGTTAACATTAGATTCAGTAAGACTAGAAATGTGCCACGAGTCAGGCCACAGAGATAATTATTAAACAAAGATAATTATCTGTGGATAAGCCTCGTTTTGGCTTTGGGAGCTGCTCTTGTCAACCGATTCTTTATAGAAATGATTTAATCATTAAGGTAACGCCCTGCTGTAGCTCTGCATGTGAAACCCAACCCCCTCGTCATATTTATTGCTTTATTATTGACTTGGAAGACATTTAACATTTCATAAAAAGGTCTCTTTTGATTTGTATATTTTCTAATGGTTCTTTCAGAAATGTATTTGCAGGGTTCCGCTCAGCGGCTTGCACATCTAAACCCTCAGAGGGGATGGGGAAAAAGTTGGGTCCATCCTACAGTATAACAACGTGCTGTGCATGAAATGGGTGCGAACTAATTTTCACACTCCATCCCATAGATTCAGTCCCCTTGAGAGGTGATGTCTGTACGGATGGCTTAATGAAATCCTGGTGTGAAAGCAGGACCCGGGGCCGTTTTTGGGAGCAGGATGATGGAACATGCAGTGATGTTGGTCCAGTAGCTCGCAGTGCTTTGGCCCGCTCTGGCCTAATCTGGGAGAGTGCTAAATATTTCCTGTTTGTCGCTGTAGCCGCGCTCGCCCCGCGTAGCCATTCATTATCGGCGCTTGGCATCTGAAACAAAAGCCGTGGCGTTTCAGAGATTACCTGTGTTGGTGTGGGGCCTGCGTGCACATAAATATCCAGCCTCCAGGAGGAAAGTGTTTTACAGGGAAAACAAACGAACAATAAAAGGCCATTCAAGGAAGGGAATCATAACATTATATCAATACTTAGCTTCTGTTGTTTTGATTGACATGAAGAGAACAATTGACCTTTCGGTAAGCACCGCCCCCTTCCTAGTTACTGTTGCTAGGTCGGACAAACTTGCTGCTCCTCCGTTAAGGACTGTGTTAATTCGCTATTTTTCCGATTTGTATCAGTGTTAATATTATACTATATTAATATTAAATATTAATATTATACTATAATAATGCCATGGTGGAATATTGCCTCTGGGGACCTGCAACAGTGACTCGAGGTGTCCAGAACGTTTGGAGGGACATTTTTATTCTCTTTCCCAAGCTGAAACAAATGCTGGAGAATGGATTCAGTTATGTGTCCGTCCACAAAAGCAACTGAACGTGGGGAAAGTTACAAAACACACCTACATTTACTCCAAGATAAGTTTACTTTGTTTATTAGGTGACTGATTTAACCACCGTTCAGTAAAAGTAATAATATGATTTAGCAGCAGGGAGGGTGATGTATGAAAACATCTCTCTGTTAGCATTAGCTCTGGTCTATAGGTCGATCCCACACCAGAGCTATGCTAACATCAGACAGTCGCAGCATTGAATTAATATAATTAATAAGTGACGTTAACATCACAAGCCTCACCTTATACCTAACAAAATAAATATCCAGGGCCATATAAATTTGTAGACAACGAGTCAGGCTTATATCTGGCTAGCGAGCTCTGGTCCATAGTGAAGAAGTTATTGACACTATGGACAAGAGCTAATGCTAACAGAGAACTCATTACCCTCCCTGCTGCTAAATCATATTATTACTTTTACTGAACGGTGGTTAAATCAGTCACCTAATAAACAAAGTAAACTTATCTTGGAGTAAATGTAGGTGTGTTTTGTAACTTTCCCCACGTTCAGTTGCTTTTGTGGACAGACACATAACTGAATCCATTCTCCAGCATTTGTTTCAGTTTGGGAAAGAGAATAAAAATGTCCCCTCCAAACGTTCTGGACACCTCAAGTCACTGTTGCAGGTCGCCAGCAGCAATATTTTACCACGGCGTTATTCTAGTGTGATATAAATACTAATGATAGGCATCGGAAAAATAGCAAATTAACATTGTCCTTAATGGAGAAGCAGCTAGAATGTCCGACCTAGCAACAGTAACTAGAAAGGGGGCGGTGCTTACCGAAAGGTGAATTAGATAAACTGTCTGACTGGGACAGAGACATATTTTCCATCATGTCTCCTGCCAAGTTTTCTTTTTTTTGTCTTTTATCTCTTTTTTTTTTTTTGGCAGTTCTGGCTTCATCATGGTGTTAGATGAGGTCTCTATCTGCCTTGTGGCCTCCTCGCAGAGGCAATGAGGTTCCAGGACCAGACTTTTCCATCAAAGAAGTTAAACCTGCCATTGTTTTGTGTTCAGTCCCTGCCGCAGTCAGAGAAGCACCTATCTCCGAGCCCCATGCGGCGCTCGCGTTGCCCCTATACTGCTATCTGTGCAGCGCTGGTCCATCTGGGCCGTGTGAGGTCACTGCACACGCCACCTGCTCTGATCGGGTTCTGCCTTGGCTCCTGGGCGGCATCCCTGGGCGGGCGCAGAGAGGCAGATGTATAGATTTTAGTCGCGCAAATGCCCTGATATAACCATAAACATACCGCGGTTCACATGATGTCTTACTGCACGTGGCGAGCACACACTGACACACCAAGCTGTACAATCTACATTTCTAGTCCCAGAACCTTGTCTCTCCTTTTTTTTCTTTTTTTTTTTTTTTTTTTTTTTTTTTTATGGGTTTCTGTGCAATTTTGTGTTTAATGAGACTTACTGTATGTGGTTCACTAATTTAGAGAGACAATTTCTCTTTGCATGCTCAGGTGGACTTAATAGGCTTACAAGACTAAAAATTGGATTGGGGTTAGTTTATTCCATGGAGTGAATCTCTCATTACACAAATGCATTGTCAGAATTTAACTCGATTGTTTTCATAAAACAATGTTCACACAGAGGGGGGAAAAAAAAACAAAACAACCGTCATTATTTTTTTAACAAGGACTGTTTGTTCTTATAGAGACACTAACGTTTAGCAATGAAAGACAATTGCTCCCGCAGTATGCGTTACCTGCCAGTGCCCCCCCCCCCCCCCCGACAGAAAAACCACTCTGTTTGAAATGTCCACAAAGCTCCTGTTTTCATTTTACAGAGGTGGTGTTGCCTATACACATCCTGTTGACACTGTATACATGGCTGATTCTGCCACCTGCCCTTTTTATTGTCTCTGAATAGACAAAGAAATTCTCGTCTGGAGGACTGAATTACCGTGTTTAATTTTCAACACGGGCGTTTTTAGGTGGCTGGAGGTAAAACGGTGGAAAAATATCTTTCCTCTCAGCGGAGGATGATTCTGTTGAACGGAAACTTTGATGCGTTGTCTCCGAGGATAAAATTCATTGAATCACAGAGATGAAATGTATGTGACAAAGTCATTAGAAGACAGTTTAGTTGTGATCCGGAGACGCATCAAGTTTGTCTCATATTATGGGGCGTAATTTGTGAGGAATCTAAATCATCGCAGCAATCTCTTTGTAAACTCTTCAGTCATTCTCTTGGGATCTAGAAAAGAAAAGAAAAAAACCTCAGTTAAATTCCAAAAAAAGAAAAAAAAATCACCATAATGCAGATTTACCATCAAAGCAAAAAAGATTTTGATCACATCCAGAGTTCCAGACGATCATTGTCTGAAGCCGTCTGTGCTCAACCCCATGAGCAGAATGTTTTTAGTGTTTTAATATACATGGCGTACACGCGGGTTACTGATAAACTGGTTTAGTTGGACATTTTTTGCAGTGCACGGACAGGATTTTACTATGTGCGCAGCCAGACCCCGCCTGCTCACCGCGCGTCACCGGCGAGTAAAGTGGACGCGGAGTCACTCCCCTGCCTACTTTTAATAGCTTTGTCATGTGATGGAAAGCAGTTGTAAGACAGGTGCCCTCAGTTCATTCTCGGCGAGGGGCAGCAGTTGCCTGCGTGCGAGCGACTGGAGAGCGTGTGTGGATATCTTTTCTACTTGATTTGTTTCCCCCCCTTTTTTTTTTCTTTTCTTTTTTTCTTTTTTTTTTTTTTTTTCTTTTTCGGACCGTCATTCAGTGGCTGGATGGCGTGGGACAGGTGTAACCAGGACTCGGTGTGGAGAGAATTAGAGGTGAGCGCATCTGAAAAAAAAAAAAAAAAAGAAAATCGACTTCTTTCGCCTCTGGAGTTTCTTTTTTCTTCCGAAAAACATGTTTTTTTTCCTCTTTTTGGCTGGAACCACGGACGATTCTACGCTCTCTCCTCCTCTTCCACCGGCGCTGTCCGTTGCGTGCCGGTGTAGCGCGCGCCTGGACGTGTCTGTGGATGCGAGGGATGTACAGCTCGGAGATGTATGGCAGCGGAGGGACTGCTCCTGCTCACCTCAGTTGTTAAAGATGTAGTTTGTAATGCGTAAAAAAGGGCTCAGGACCACCCGCTTTCCTCGTCGGATCTGCTCAGTCGGAGAGTTTCTGCTCGCGAGCTGGCGGAAATCTCTCCAACCGCGGACGGCGCGCGCTCCGGTGCAAAAAAAAAAAAGGGGGGGGTTTTCTGACCGAAATGTCTGTAAGCCAGGTATCTCGCGGACGCCGATCACTCATTGTGGTGTGCCGTGTCGGGATAGCGCGTGATTCGGCCTGCTTTCAAAGGCAGGTGCAAAGGTTTCCACACACAGGCGCCGCTATCTGGCGTTGCGCAGGAGCATCAGAATCTTATCGGCACCGGCCGGCCGCGACCGTGTGCCAACATCCCAGCCGAAGAAGCGCCGGCTGGATGGAGCAACATCCAGCCAAAGTCGATATTTCAATGATTTAGCCATTTTAATTTGACTCCTTTTTTTAAAAAAAACTCTCTTTATCCAAGCATTTCCTTGTGTTTGCTCCAGTCGTCTTTTCTGGTGTCTTATCTTCGTCACCTGGCTGAAGTGCCGCTGATGAGACACATCAGAGCGCCACATATTCTCTGAGTCGTCCAGATTGTTCCGGAGGCGCAGTTGTCTGCATTCGTGAGCTCGCTGATGCTTCCCACAGTTTTTATATTAACGCTCGTGTAACTGCAGCCTGGCTGCGCATTTGTTTATCTGCGCGCGTGTCATCAACTTCCTCCTATTTATTAAGAAGTGAGACTGCTTTTCGAGCGATTTCGGGGTGTTTATTCCGCCTTCCAGGCGCCCCCTCTCTGCCACTTGAATCCAGGTGCGCTTCAGGAGAGTTTCCGCTTTGAGCAGCGATAGTTGGTCTGGATGAAAGCAGCTCGTGCACGCTTATTTTCGATCAGCTCTCTGAATTGCTGGCATGTCGACACGTTTAAAGCTCGCCCTATAAACGGGAGAGCCGCCACCAGGGCCACTGCTCCCTCCAATGATCATCCGGGCAGGTGCGTCTGTGCGTAAATCACCGGAGCGCCGCGGTGAATCTCGATCGTCTTACTGGCAGCGCTATTTCATTAGTTTTTCTAATTTCCCAGAAAAATCGTGCTCTAACTGAGCGTAGGACCGAGCCTCTGAATGTCTGAACAGCTTTGTTATCATTCTGGTATGCCGTGCCTTGTCTGACTGGATCATCTCAGGGGGGAAGCCTCAAAGGCAATGAATCCGTCCCCTTCCCCTGTTGTGCTCGCAACATAAAGGATTTGTCTCATCACAGTCCAAGTCAGAGTGTATTCGCATTGGCAAATTCCTAACAAATGAACTGTGACACCTGCGTCTGGGGAGGGTTTTTTTTTTTTTTTTTTTCCCCTTTCCTTCTTGGCACGGCATCCTTCTCTCAGCTTTGCCACGAGACAAATCCGACTCTCGCCCTCCTCAATCTGTGGACCAAACACCCCTCGGTTTGGCCCGAGGATATCAATCTTATGTCTTTCTTAAGGCCTCCCTGTGGCATTCACACAAGGCCTGGAGCGTTGTCAACTACATTATGATTGTGTAGCATCTCAGAGCTGTTATAAAGCCATTTTCCCAGACTTGGATTTCCATCGTGCAAGACATGCTTGGACCTTTTTTTTTGCCTTTTAATGATGCCATATTATTAGGGTTTAAACTCTTAAAATCGACCTCTCCTTTTCCTTATTTCAGCTGTGTAGGGTTGCACACTTGAAGTCTGCACTGCTCACAATGGTGTTCATCTGCAAACACATCGAGCCACGTGAACCTGTTGCCTCATTTCCCCCCGTCGCGGCACCCTTCCAGATCCAGTTCACAACCCTACTTTGCAGCCAGGCCAGAGCTGATGATTTGTGTGCGGAGGAAGCAGGGACAGCTGCTACAAACAGTACACATTGCTAGATTACATAAAAGACGCTGGTGGATAACAAAATGTCAGCAGGCAGCGTTTAGTAGCCAGGAGGCCGGCAGCAATCACAGTGTGCACAGTGTAGCCTGCTGGAGGTCAGGTGGGATACAGACCGTACGTTAGCGTGTTATTCTGCAAAACCAGCTGACCTGCAGCCTGTCAAGTAGCTGCTTCGTTAATAATCAATAAGGTAATAGTAAGAGAAGTCAAAGATTAGCTGTAGCTGCTGAGGCTCGTCACACGGATACGTATCAGATGAATAAAATTTCTACTGAGATGATAGTGCAGTCTGACTTAAATTATCGATTGATTCGATCTGCAAATGAATGATGTCACACTTCTATCTGACCATCCTTGTTTGATGTTTTTCCCCCAGTGTGCTGCCTTGGTTGGTGAAGACCAGCCCCTCTGCCCAGACCTCCCTGAACTTGACCTCTCAGAGCTCGACGTCAGCGACTTGGATGCGGACGGCTTCCTGGGCGGCCTCAAATGGTACAGTGACCAATCAGAGATCATTTCCACTCAGTATGGGAACGAAGCTTCCAATCTCTTTGAGGTAAGGAAATCTTGGAAATATTCCACATGAATTACAAAGAAAAAACTTTATTTGATCACTTATAAGTTGCTGTTTCTGTGCTTGCGTGGTGTTGTGGAACAAATCTGCACCCATAGCGGTATAATTACTCCGAGGAGTTGGGAGTGAGCTGCGGCGAAAACATCCCCCAGCGAATACAACAGCTTATCACGTTCTCCAATGAGACCCAAACAAATTGTACGACTCGAACCAGTTTACAAACACAATTTTACATTGCTCCGAAGTACAAAAGAGGAGATAAGGTGAAGACCGATAAGCCCCGGGGGACCTTTGTCCCCGCGCTGGGCTCCTGGCTCTGATGGGGGGGGGGGGGTACCTTATCAAAAGTGAGCATTTCCTTCAGTTTGAAGTCAGTATTGCGGCACAGATCTGAGAGGATGTGTCCGTAGTAAACTCTGGCAGCCGTATTGCAAAACTCTTCTCAAAGGTCAGAGTGTAAAACTTTAATCTTTGCCCCCTGTTTTCTGTTTTCCCCATCTATCCGCTTCTCTCCTGTCTTGTTCGCCCTCGGTGGCAAAGAAAATCCAGAGAGGGTGATAATCTGACCGGGGCCTTAAAGCCGTCGGTCTCGGGACCCAGTTCCAGTCCCCAGTTCATTACGAGCCTTTATCAGCGCCAGAGATAGACAAGAAAGACTGAGATTGTGTGCTTTAGCCTTGCCCCGGGAGGGAAAACCCGGCGTGAGGAGGCGGTGCATGAGCCCTGTCATGGAGTTGCATTTCCAGGGTCTCTGTTGTGTGTTTTTGAGTGTGTGTCCTGCAACAGTTGATAACAACCTAAATTCTTTCCACATTTGGACTCCTCCTTACCGCCGCCTTTTTCAGTATGTCTCTCCATATCACCACACATTCTACCTCTGTGGACCAACCCAAACACTCTCTCTCTCTCACACACACACACACACACACACAACAAGGGGGGGGGTCTTAAGTACTCGCCGGTGTTGTCTGAGAGTGATATGGCTCGCAGCCACCAGCGGCCCTGGCGATGGATAAAAATACCAACGACGCATGTGCTCATGTGTGTGTGTCTGTGTCATTTTAAAACACAATGGAACTTCACACCCGCTGAGGACCCTGACGAGGGATACTCTGAGCGTGAAGCTGTGTGTGTGTGTGTGTGTGTTTGACTCGCAATATGGGACGAAGCCTGTATCAGCGTCGCCCGCATGTGCACATGCTCCTGCGCACCGGAGCACGTGCTCGCCTCCACGCCAGTACTCTATATTGCGGTAAGCAGGTGATGTTTTCACACACTCGACAAGCCCAGGAGCTGTTGCGTCGTGTTGAGAGCAACGGAAAGGCTTTTAATTAAGAAGTGAAAACTGGATTTTGAAATCAAGTTTGACCAATGATTCCCCTCCCAATATCCGGAAAGTTACTAGTCACCATTTGAAGTTTTCAGTTCATCATACAGCAGGACTGAGCTAATCCTACTTAATCTGACAGAGGAAAGTTTACTGCTTGGTGAGGATCAGAGGGCTCGGGCTGCAGCTGTACTACACCCCCCCCCCTCGACCGGCCCCCGTCCAGAACGGACAGACGTCCGCTCAGGAGTTGATGATTAGAGAAAAGTGTTAATAACTGGCCAGATTTGAAGCCCACAAGCTTACTCTTTATTTTTCACGCACTTACCCTTCCCGTCATGCATCGTACCTGCATTTAGTAATTCAGCAGGTAGCAGGTCATCAAGGTTGTTGTGAGTCACGTGGTTCAACAGCCCGGTGCAGCTGTCGTGCTCCAGGCCGCTGTTTTAAATGTCCCCCATTGTAAAACTCACTGTGTGGATGCTTGAATCTGCGGTTCAGTAAGTCAACTGTTGGAGAGATTTACGGCTTTGACAGAAAGACACCTGCTGGTTGTCTTGTACGTGGGATTTTATTTGAGTTACAGCTCTTTGTGACACAGTAACAAATTCACGACCAAGTCATATCGTAATACCAAATTTGCACCTCTTGAATTATTATTCACAAGACTTAGGAAATTGTTAATGCAGTGTGAGCGCATGGACGCTGATGTTTCTACCTGCGTACCTGTGATTTCTCTTCCATGAGCCCTGGCTGGCCTTTAGCCCCGTTCCTGTGGCCGTCCCAACTACCCCCGACACAAAATGGGACAAAATGGGAAGAAGGGACACCAAAACGGCGTCTTTTAACAAACATGGTCGCACACAGAAGCTGCTGCCACTGGGCCCAGCATGCTTGACACCTCTTCAGAACGGGCCGACCGTGACAGTCCACAGTCTATTTTGGGCTGCAGTTGTTAAGGGGTAGTTAGTCCATTGAATTCCTCGTGTACTGCCAAAGATAACAGCGTTGAGGTGTGACCCAATGTCGTTTTAACCGCAGGTCTCCTCTCAGATTTCATGTCCACTTTCAGCCGTTTGACTGATGGAGAGGCGTCTTCTTGGTTGGAGCGTCTTGGTGTGTGGACGCTCTGGTGGCGGTCACCGCCGCATCACACGTGTACAGATAAAAGCATTTACAGCTGTTGTTGGCCGTGAGTCAGCGGACGCGATTGTGAAAGGAAATTGGCACTCGCTTTGCCTTTTTGGCATGCTCTGCCGTGTCCTTTTTAGAGATGCGCCGAGGATAGATGGACAGGTGGAAGACGCAGACAAGAGCAGATAGAGGAGAGTGAAAGAAAAGGAGTGGCGCAGACAGAAAAGGCCAGCAAATGACAAGACAGACAGGCAGACAGAGAAGCAGTGGGACAGATGGGCAGTGAAACAGACCATCACATAGACAGGGACGAGCTTGGACTCCTGCCAGCCCGGACCAAAGCCCGTGGATTGGAAGTAAAAGGTTGTTGGCTTAGTAAGTCGTAAAATAAGATGCCAAGGCTTAAAGCATTATTGTGATATTGGACATACCGCAAATTCATGCGAGTGCACATATGTGTGTCTTCATTTAAGAAAACTCCATGAATGCCTTGGCGTCAGTCTTCAAAAGGCATTACCGCGCTTTGTCTCGCTTGTTTTGCGCCTTATTGGACAGATGCTCAAGCGCTTATACTTAAGCAAAGGCAGATTGGATTGATTGGTTTATGTTTTTGCTGGCTTTGATAAAACATGTTGTTCTTTAAGCATTCTGCCTTTCCTGCAAACACATGTACGCTTTGATTAGCTCACACACTTGTTGGCAGTATACTGTAGTCCCTGTGAGCTGAGACAAGTGAGGGGAAAGTCACACATCCTCTGAGAAGGATTGTCATACCCCCCCTTTACACACACCAAGGTTATTATAGTTAACGGAAACGAATGAAATAACGAAAACTAGAATTGAAAAAACATTTTCGTTTACTGAAATAAAATAAAAAGGTTTTTAAAAAACGATAACTAACTGAAACTGTATTATGTGTTTATAAAACGAACTAAAATTAACTATAATAATGTCAAGAATGTCCTTCGTTTTCGTGTTTGTGAATTTTTTTTTCCTCATAAACGTTTGAAATCTATCAACTTCGCTCCGCCGCACAACAACAACCGCAAATAATTAAAAAAAAAAAACTAAAGCGATCAGCTGTGATGGCTGCGGCAAAAGTTGGGAGAAAGCGGCACAGTCCTATTTGGGATTTCTTTGACTATGACTGTGTTAACGATAAAAATAAGTGCCTTGTTGTAGAAGCAGGTGATACAATGTGTGGAATACTTCTAAAGGGGGAAAAAAACCCACGAATCTGATAGTCCATTTGAAAAGCTCACATAAAAAGGCTAACGAAGACTAGCTGGATAAGCTAGCCTAAGCTAGCCCCCTGGAAAGAGAAGCTGCAGCTGCAGGCCAGTCAACGTTGGGAAGGAACGGGAGAAAACAGCAACTATAACGGACTGTTTCCACCGGCGACCAGATAGCTGTTGGTCAGTAAATACGCAGGAACACCACGTGGGAAGATGCATTGATAAATATGTTTACTGAGACCAGAATGTAAAAACGACTATAGTGCTGGACAATATGACAATACATATCGTGGGGACAATATAAAAGTGTGTATCGTGCCATTTCTCTTCTATCGTTTCTATCGTTTCTAACCTAATTTTATCAATTATTACAGCAAATATGTAATTAAATAACCTGCAACGATAAATTTGATAGTATATCGTGATATATATCGTTATCGTGATATAAAATAGTCCATATCGTGATATATGATTTTTTTCCATATCGCCCAGCACTACACGACTATGTGATTCGATAGTCTTCAAAAAGTTCAGTGCTTCACTCAAATCAAAATTACAACCCTAATTTACAAAATAAACTAAAACTAACACTGAAACTAATAAAAACTAAACTAAAACTAAGTATTTCAAAGCAAAAACGAATAAAAACTAGCAAAACTGCTCTAAAAACGAATTAAAACTAACTGAATTTGGAAAACTAAATAAAAACTAAAACTAATGGAAAATACAAAACTACTATAACCCTGTTACACACACACCCACACACACAAGTAAAACAGCCTAAACCCTTATTGTCCCTGCTCCCACTCCTCGCTGAATGTCGCTTGCGTTCATTTTGCAAATTTATGCTGACATTTGAGAGTACACCACCCGCACCAGTTCACTGCTCCAGCAAAGGGTGTATGAATTATCATGCTCTGCTGTATAATATGATTTTCACGAGTGAGTCTTATTAGAAGACACTGTGCTTTCCTCATCTCGAGTTCCCTTCAGTTTCACTGTGCTGATACGTTGTTTGCACTGTCTGATCAAAAAAGAAAAAAAAAAAAAAAAAAAAAAAAAAGATCTCTCATTATTGTTGAAAGCGTACTCCCGGGCAGCCTTGCTGTTTCAAGATCCGCAAATGAGAGGGGATGTCGACAAATAGGCGCAGATGTATGGGAGAGAGACGCAGACATAGGCTGTCCAAGCTTGTGTCATCTTGGAGCGTCTGTCAGATCCACTCCACAACAAGAGCTCTCAACCTGCTGTGGGCACTCTTCTGTCCCCCCTCCCCCCCTTCTCTCTCTGTCTTCTCACTCCCAAGGCAAAGCATGTGTTCTTGGCTGATGGGGAAGTTGGAGCGGCAGCGGCTAAACAAATATATTCTGGCCCACGACAGTCGCTTCTGGAAAGAACAGCTGGAAGGAAAATAGGGATGTTGGGGGTGGGGGTATAAAAGGATAGTAAGTAGAGGGGTGGATGTGGCCAAAAAGAGGAGAGGGAAAAAAAAGTTCCCCAGGGGAGATTTTGGAAAAAGAGCAAGGGAACATCCTTTGGTCTGGTGGTGGCTGCTTGGCTGCCCGTACAGCTCACTTGCACACATGCTCCCAGTGGGCCGCTGCTGCTGATTGAGGTATGGATTGGTGTTGCTGCCCCAGCTGATCCCATACCCCCGGTGGATACCCATCTCTGTTGTTGGACTGCAAACACATGATTCTGTGAAAGCTTTGATATTCCTTTCCCAAAGCGAGTGGGGGGGGGGAGGCTGGTGAAGGGGATGGAGGAAGCACGGGATGATACAACTGGAAGATAAAATGCACTGATAAGAGCGACGGAGATCTACAAAGAACAGAGTGAAAGCAATATCGAGTTGTTGGAAAAGGGTATGAATAACAGACCGGTGAAATTATACAGGGAGAGTGTAGAGAAGCTCTTCGTCAGAGCGTGCCATGATTCATGGCGAAGCAGTCGGTCTTGGACGATAGGCTGCTCCGCTTCTCCAGCAAAAGCCGATCAATCCCAGGTGTGTGGATGCTGTGCCAGCAGAGGGAGTTGCCTTGGCCGGTCTCTCTGCTCTGGTAGTTTGCCATATCCTGTCAGTGTCTGTAAGTTTTTAAAACAGCTTCCAAAGAAGTTGTATTGATTCTTAATGATAATTAATAATTCATTGCAAAAAAATTAGGTCTTTTGCAGAAACCTGCCAAATTAGAGAAACAAATTCCCACAGGAATAGAGTCACTGGAAGAAACTGAAGCGCAGGTTGATCCCAGACTGGATTTAGGATGAGGGTGCAACCTCTGATCATCGCTCAATGGCTGTAGTAATGTAACAAAGTGGGAGGTGAGAGTGTTTTGTCTAGAGCACATGTGTCAAACACAAGGCCCGCGGGCCAAATGTGGCCCGTCACGTCATTTTATGTGGCCCTCGAGGGCTTGGGCATTATTAGCCTAATGTTTAAACCAATATTTTTAGATTTAAAATAAGCCTACGCCACTTTAAAGTGCCTATTAAGAATAAACTACATCTCCCATCATGCATTTCGTCGTTACCCACAACGATAACGGTAGCTATGAGCAAGACGATTTTTCAGAACTGATGGATTTAAGAAAAACCTCTACAAATTAACCCCAACATGTCCAAGAAAAGAAAAATTGATGCACAAGGAATGCAGTTTCATGAACGACGAAGTTTGTATCTCAAGGTGAAATAACAGTATTTGTGTTATGAGTTCCCATGCTAAATTTAGCCTGCAAGAAAAACAAAGAACCGCTTCCGCTTCTGAAACCAAGATAATGGATACTCTTACAATCACAAACCCTGAGTTTATTATAATAATGACTTAAATATTTGAAACTTGAATGCATAATAAATACAGAAACCGTTATTTAACAATATAATAAGGCGTAGTAATTTATTTTGATTTTCATTGCATTTTGTTACATTCATCCTGTTGATCTGGCCCTTCGAGGGCCACCATGATGCTGATGTGGCCCTCAGTGAAAATGAATCTGACACCCCTGGTGTAGACGCTCAATCATCCAAGACGTGGTAACTCTCAAAGGTTTCAATCTTTTTCTTGTTCTTTGAAGCCGTTTCACCTCCAGAAAACGTCAATTCAACATTAAATGGAGGTTTCAGATTTCACCTACAATGAAGCCTCGGATATCCTACCCAGACGGTTTCACAACCATTCGCTCCTTAATTCATGCAACCAAAACCAGGCAAACAACTGGACAGAAGAGTGTAATGACCCCCAGGACTGATGGGAGGGCCACTAATTTACATACGACCTCAGTTTATAAGCCTAGAACTCCACCAGTTGGTTAAAACTGAGAAAGCCTTCTGCGCGGAAGATTAAATGTTTTCAAGAGTAAGAAAAAGAAGCCCAGTCGCCTTGATTCAAACCTTTGAGAGATAGCAGCACCTTCAAGCATATCGTGTCTAAAATGACAGAACTTTAAAATTTTAGATAAAGACTTTACAGTGGTCAGTGATGTGCATTTGAGGCATTAGTCCTCCCTGGTTTAGAGTCAGTTTGAGCATCTCATCCCTTTTCTAACTAAGCTATGTCGGGAGCCCTGCATGCCCATAGCTCCAGCTTATCCACCCCCCCCCCTCCTGAAGCACAGGCCGCAAATAGTTCAAGAGGCTCTCTTAGGCTCTGCTGCTGCATGAGTGACTTCATGCTTGGATGAGTCACTTGCTGCCCGATCATTAGCTCCTGAGTTTAAAGCCAAAGCTTTTACAGACATTCTATTGCTGTAAATAGAAAAGATTGCCTTTGCGTTAAAAAAAAAAAAAAAAAAAAAAAAAATCACTGTTTTACCGAGAGCGAGAGCTAAGGAAACGTTGACCTTAAAGGAATGTCACTGTTGCAGATATAAGGTTGGGACTCAAAAAGAAAACAGCAAGTCATACATTTGGCATCAACGCGAACAAAGCAGGCGTCTTTCTCTGCAGGAGAATTGCGGCAGGTGTATATTGTGAATCCGTGAAGTGAACTCGCTGTGATACATCCGCCAGGATAGCGCTGTTGAACTCGTGAAGTCAACAGCTCTAAAATAGTCTGCTCGTTGATCAGCTCTTTCCCGAGGTCCACTCTCAGGCAACACTCAGGCTAGCCGAACCTCTCTCCATGCCGAGGCAGGCTTTGTTGCGTAACAACTCGAGGCTCAGAATGGACGGGATCGTCAGTGTTTGACGCTTGTCATCAAGCGGTCAGCTCGTGCAGGTGTGATGCATGTGCTCAGCCGAACGTTAGCCGTAAAAAGGCGAGCCTCTCCATACTAAAGGAAACGTATATCAGTATTCCACGGAGAATAGATCTAAGATTACAATGAAATTCAGCTCAACATTCAATGTTGCTGCTACAAAGAGAGACTCTGAGAGCTTTCATGTCCCCTCTCATCCTTTCCCATAGTACCCCTGCCTCATGTCGATGAGCGGGGGATTGTATCGACTTATGTGTACAGTTCCTTTGATGTGTTTTTCATTTTCTTACTTGTAAAGATGTGCGCTCCCCCACGTCGTTACCATGCTCGAAACGAGCTTGTGAAGTCCTCTGCATTCAGCCAAAGCTACCTTCGGAGCATCCCGTAAACATATGGCACTTGATGGTTTTCAAGAGGAGGCAAAATAAAATAACAACAACAACAAAAAAAACCCTCAGATAAAATGCTCACAGAGTCACGACACGAATAAGAAGCGTTCAAGCAGCGGCGACTGTCTCCTACCTGGTTCCAGAAGCAACAAGGCAGTCGCACACCGAGAAGTAATGGGTTTTATTAGTAATCAGCAAATTGCCTCTATGCGACGGGTAAGTGGTGAAGCTTGTGGAGGCCGCGATAAGATCATTTTCTTTCAGTTGTTTCTCCGTCGCGCCATGCGTGGCATCGAGCGCAAATTGAATAGGGCTACCTTTTTTTGTTTCTGTGTTTGATTCTCGCCGCAAAAATGAAATTGCATTTCTCCCATTAAATTAAAAGAAAACAAACAAACAAACGAAAAAAAAAAGATTTCGCATTTCCAATTACAAGAAATCTGTGCTATTATTTCCGCCGTCATACGTGCAAACCGGAGCGTGTTTAATGATATGGCGACGCGGAGGGAGACCTTTTATGTGTCTGTTGTTTGAAACGCTGTAGACCCCAATATCTGGTCCGCTCTATCCTGGCTGCTCTCGCTTTGGCTTCGTTCCGACAAAGACATTACTTTGACAAATGAACCGCCACAAACCCTCAATGGGCTTGGCAGGGCCTGAAAGGTCAGGCGCTGCTTTGTACAGGTGTCCGTGTGTGTGTGTGTGTGTGTGGTGTGCGTGGATGTAAGAGGCGGTGTCAGTTGCAGATAATAACAAGAATCTCTGGTCCATTCTGCTCTTGTCACACATCTATGTAAATGTCAGAGCCAAAGTGACCAGCCTCTTTCTGTGTGTAATTGTTTTATGGATAGCTACACTTGACTGCTGATGACAGACTTTATTTCTAGCTGGGAAATGTGGCAGCGAGATGGACAGCGGAAAAAAAGTCCTTGTTCTCCTTTTTTTTTCTCTCCCCCCCCCCCTTTCCCCAATCTCTCTCTGCACTCAATCTGTCACCCTCCCCGTGTTCCTTCAACACATTATCAGCAGTGTAACAGTGGGTTCAAAGGCCTCTTGCTTAGAAGAGCACATTCAGAGCTGCAGACTTAAGCAAATAACTATTTGCATGCTATTAGGAGGGGGAGGGGGGGGAAGCAACATTCTTCATCCCGACTCCGCATCTAGCTGAATTTTTCCTTATTTGAGTCTCCCAACCCCTTTTTTTTGTCTCCCCCTCCCGCTGCGGCCGTCAGAGCAAGGCGCAGTCGGAGCGGTCGGAGCAATCACAGCAATCAGTGTTTCCTCGCGCCAAGCCGATCGGGGAAGCGGCTGCCAAAACAAAAGAGCGAGTGTCCAGTCATCACCGTGGCATGTAATTCGGTGGTGTTAGCAAATGGTCGCTTGGACAGTCTGTTAAACGGCTGGACGAGCAAAACAACGGCGGCTCGGGGGGGCAGGACGCTGGATGCGGTAGGCTCCACCAAGACAAACCCAGACCATCTGTGGTCTGTTCAGTCTGCTGGATAGGTAGCTGGTGGTGTGTGGGCATATTAAGCTTCGTCCCGACAGATGTTGAGATCACGATGCTTAGTCTTTTTATGGGCTCTCAAGCCATTTGCAAGTTTGCAAACATCTCTTTTTGTGTGCCCTTATGTGAAAAGATGCATGCGTTCTGACCCAAAGTTAGCAGGTGTGTGTCAGAGTTGAGGTGGTTAGTTCTTAGGAGGAGGCTTACTGGTTAAAGGATTTTTCTTTTTCCACAGAAAAACTAGAAAGTGCAGCACTGACAACATCTCTTGAGTGGGTTTCTCAATTTGATCTGGTCTGTGTCAGCAAGTGCAAGAACAGTTCTCTTTCTCTCTTTGGCTCACTCTTACATCATTTTCTCCTCGCTTTTTTCCCCTGTCAACGCATCTCATAGTGTTGTAACGGTCTCAAATGGTTCCCAGGAGGTCTCTGCACCCACACATCTGGGCTCGCATTGACTGTTTCCTCTCTGATTTATAACTCACATACAAGTGCAATAGGATTTAACAGCACTTCTGTATGAATTGAGGTACAAAACACTGATGTTCCCGCATGATCGTCTGGACAAGTTATGGTGTTACTTTAAGGCAGGATGAGGACGCCTGCAATCAGCCACAACTTCAAGCCACAATATCAAACTAGATGCTAAACCCAGAGTATGAAAACTCTCTGAATTTTGACTCTGAAGTGCAGATGATCGATTAGAGACGGCCTGCCCACCCTGCTGATGCGGCTGTGCACCAATAGATAGCGGGGTTGTGATTGTTGTGTCAAGAATATGTTAATGTAGACCACAGGATCATTTGCCGGGGAAATAATTTCAGAGTAACGAGACGCTCTATTGACTCTGTAGTCATTTGGAAAATGACAAGAGCCCTCAGTTCACTGCTCCACCGTGTGGGCCATTCACAGCCCTGACCACAATGGAGGTTTAACATTTAGCTTCATGATTTGGAACAGAGTGTGCCGCCACCGCCGCCGCCTGACACGCGCACACAAGCACACGGAAGAACTTAACAGCGTTATGTATGGTTTCACCGCTTTGTATAGGCCATAATCACCCTTTCTCCATCTCAGTAAGCTCATGCTAAATGACCAGACGTCTCTGGCGACTGCCGTGATTTGTCTCTCCATCGCGCGCCGCGCTGTACCTCACCCTCCCCGACGCCGTCTCCTCCCTCCTTCCCTGCAACCATATGTTGTGCCTGTGCGACCGGCCGACGTGTCAGGCCTGACTAACGCCTTAACGGCGAGGCTGACTTTGATTTATTTCCTCTGAAATCTGGGGGCCGAGGGTAATAACACACAATGACATTATTTGTTTATCAAATCCAAGGCTGCTTTTCTTGGCAGAGTTAAGATGTGATGACTTGATACCACCACCACCACCACCCCATGTGCCATACACCCCCCCCCCCCCCCACCTCCAAAACAGAGTTTCTGTTTGTGCTATTATTAGAAGGTCTGCTGAGTTACTTAACCTCATTCAGGGAGACGCCTTTGTGATCTAGAAGAGCGAGGACCACTGGAAATGAAATGTCGATTTAAGATGAAGCAAGGCAACGTCCAACTGTGCGAAACGGCACGTGGAGAAGAGAGCTTTAAATACCACATGACCCATTTATGGAGGGATGCTATATCTTTCCACGTCCAGCCTTTCTGTGACACGTTCTCCCTCTCGCTCAGCGAAGTCGATTAAAACTTCATCTTTGTGTCGAACGGTGATCAGCTACGTTGCTCTTTCACAAGGCGTTTATTACGTTTTGACATGTTGAATAACGTGCAGTTTCACATTTGATCTCTTAAGAAATTTCTTGGAATCCCCCCCAAAAAATGCAATTAGTAGATCTAATTTGACTATTTGCCTCAGTGTTCAGGAGTGAGTGTTTGTTTAAAGCATCACCTTCGCCTCCTGTTATCAGCTCGGTGAATAGTATCTCCAAGCACACAATGCAGAGCTGGAGAAGCCAATAAAAGAGTAAAAGGCAAGGACATTCTCAAAGACTGCCTGGCTGATAACAAAAGGGCCTCAGCTAATAATGAACAACTGGGGCCGGCTTTCCTTTCTCCGATGTGGTGAAGCTTGGGTGGGTGAGGGGGGGGCTCTGCCAGCTCTCGCCAGCATGTTTTATGGCTAATTGAGGCATTTGGAATAAAACTGCTGCAAAATGGCACCCTGTAGAATTGGAGCGGGGTTAATATATAGTGATCCCACAATTAGCCCGAGATTGTTAAGATCTCTTTAATTCTGCGAGGTCCATTAAGTGGGATGGTCAAGAAAGTGCTTCCGCCGAGACAATTTTTCTCCCCTTCCTTTGTTCTACTCGTCCTCTCTTCCTCCCAGCAGCCGCTGTAGGAATCGATACGAGCGGACGTGGGCTGTCAGCAGGTTACCAGCTTACGCCAGCGTTCGGGGCGCCGTAGATGTTTTGTTTACAAATCTAAGAGGAAAGTGAGGCATTGGTGGTGGATTGACTGGATGCAGAAACCCCCGTACAGTGTGGTCCCTCAGCTGGCGTCCCGGACAGAGGTATTAGATCATATCCTCTCCTGGGTAGAAACTATCACTGAGGTTTGCTCCTCACCTTCAGTTTCTCAAATCCCCACTTGGCCTGTGAGCACCTTTGCTAGGAGTGGCTCCCGCCCGACCATCAGGACCCACATTTTTGCACGTCTCTGCCTCAATGCGAGAGTCCCCTCTGAAGTCGTCTTTGAGGAGATTAGCTATTTGGTTCAGCCCTTTGAACCAGGACATTAAATCGCTGCGTTCCTTTCTAAACTATGACAAATCAAAGCTCTCGCAGCCCAGTTTTTAAGCGTAGCTGTCATCAAGCCGCGGCAAAGACGGCAGCTCCTACCAAATGCAGATTTATTGGTTTAAGGAGGACGCTGGAGGTTGATAAAGCCGTGGCTACAAACAGCATTGATTGGGTAGTTGATGAGTATGGACCCAAACAGATGGCTGGCTCATTAAAGACTCATTTATGATCATCTAAAATCATCCTAAATTTAAATTTCTCAGGCTAGGTTGTATGTTGGGGCTAAGCGCAGGCGCCGGCTTTATCGGCAGTTAATACCAACCTGCTTAGTGCTCAGGTAATGGTTTGGGCAGCTCGAAAAGGGTGAGTGTTTCCACACAACTGGGTTCCAGCACAGTGGATTTCAAAGCTCCTTGCAGCTAATTAAACAGCACGCCACCTCTTACAGAGCAATTTCCTGCACGGCGTTTGCTTGCCAATACAGCATGGTATCAGTCTACAATGTGTTATCTAAGTGAAATATGTCTTTTATTATTTTTTAATAATGACTGGACTTTTTTTTTTTTTTGGTTGTTGTTAAGAGAAAATCTACTTAATGAGCAGTAGATTAACATTTTCGTCACTATTAGCCAGTTAAGTCAATAGCTAAGGTATCTGTGCAGTCTATAATACAGATGGGGACAGGAGAGAATTAAAGTAGCTGCTATCTCGCTGGTAAATCCAGCGCTTCTCAGACGGTGCCATCCGTGGTGAGTGTGCAACTGCGTGAAGCCGGAGACATGAAGGTTCAGAGCCTTCTGTGTCGTAGCGTCGGTATCCGAGAAGTTGGTCCGTGCCGTGTCACTGAGTGACGATAATCCTGCCGTGTGCATAAAGGGATTTGTTCTCGTTGGACTGGCCGCAGGACATCCCGTGGTGAAAGTATTCTTTATCTTTCCGCCGCCTTCAAGTCTCCTGGGCCCTTTATGGCCCTGGAACCTGCACTTTCTGTTGTCAGTCGTCAATGTATAAAAGGCACATGTACAAACGCCCCTCCGTCACGTACGAGGCATCCCTCTACCTCTACATACAATCTCTTTTCTTGTTTTTTTTTTGGTCCGCACACATGCACGGCCATTATTCTCCCATAAACCTCCCATCTCTCCACCAGTATCTGTCTCTCTGTATATTCACAGCTTTTTTTTTTGTCTCGTACGCAGTTGTAATCTCAGCCATAAAACAGCCTGCTGCACTGAGCACGAACAGGCTTCATCATCAGATGTTGAAGGCAACTTTGTGCCCCGAACATCAGCCGTCGAGCCATCGTTTTAGATGCATCCCATTTATCCAGCATTAGTGGGTCATAATTCTCCTTATCTTAAAAAAAATTGCTTGCAAACATCTTGTCGACAATCCAGCGGATGGAAAGTAAGGAGAGAGAAGTTTTTCCCGTATCCCATGGAGCCACGCTTTCAGTCTTCCTTTGCTACTTGTCATTCCTGGTAATGGGTTTCTTGTTGGCAATATTATTTTGGTCCAGTAAGCTGTATGCTTAAAATATGAGTGACAGGCTTGACTCATGCACATGAGGAGAATTTTCTCTCTCTGAAGCCTGTCAGAGTGGAGTGGACCCTTCCCGCTATCTACAACGAACGCCTGCATGTAGCCAAACGCCATCTTCACCCCGTGAAAGAAAAATACACGCAACCTCGCTGAACTAAAATGCCCTATTTTTTTTCCCCCCCGTCTTTCTATTTTTTGTCTCTTTCCTCCTCCTTTCCCCCCTCCTAAGAAGATAGATGAAGAAAATGAGGCCAACTTGTTGGCAGTGCTTACAGAGACCCTGGACAGCATCCCGGTGGATGAGGACGGATTGCCTTCGTTTGAGGCCCTGGCAGACGGGGACGTGACCAATGCCAGTGACCGGAGCTGTCCCTCCTCTCCTGACGGCTCACCGCCCACCCCAGAGCCCGAGGAGCCTTCATTGGTAACACCAGCCACTCTGCCACAAAACCATTTCAGACTGAAAAAAAAAAACAGTCGAGCGCCAAATATGCACATGTTGTTTCCCTTCTTTTGTGAGCGCGACTGGGCACCGACGGTGGTCATTTTCTCCGTTTGGCGTCCACGGCTGCCACGGCGCGTTGACTGTACGCGCGCGCGCTGAGATGCAGATGCTGAGAAGAGGGGAAATAATTGCGTGTGTTTGGTGCTCGGCGCTGATTAAATAAAGTACTAATGTGGCTTCAACTCAGTGATGTGAAGAATGTGGCGGGACCAGCTGTGATTGACAGATTGCCACAGACCTTGAAATGAAACCAATACCTAATGAAAGTTAAAAAAAAACGGAAAAGCCTCTCAACTCATGTCCTCTCAGCTAGTCCCCCCCCCCCCCCTTTTTTTTTTTTTTTTGGAGGGGGGGGTGGCAATAAAAATAGGCTTCTCAATGTGAAGTCAGCATATACTTGTGCTGTTATTTGTACTCATGTCCAGACCATCTGGATATTTCTCCAGCTCTAGGGCTTTGACCTAAAATGTTATGTTTTTTTTATGTTATAGTCCATTTTATTTCATGCCGGTCCCTTCCAAATGACCTTTAGCAAAATGCCTGAGTTTGTTTATGCAATCACATTAGAGGAGGATGGTTGTGTGTACCCAAAAACACATGTCCAATAAAGGAAAGAAAAAAAGATTCCACCCCATATACTCTAAACTGCTCAAAAACTGTCTTCTTTTTTAATTGTGTAATATAATTCGCTTTTATTTTCATCCGGGAGTAATGCAAGTCTACCGACTGCACGTTTATAAATCGCACATTGTATAATTGGGAAAAAAAAAAAGCAAAATGCATATGAGGAACCCATGCCAGTCCCCCCCTCGAATGCTTCTGTTTCTGTTTCTGTTCGGGTCCATTTGCAGCTGAAGAAGCTCCTTCTGGCACCTGCAAACTCCCAGCTCAGCTATAATCAATACACAGGTGGCAAGGCACAGAACCATGCAGCCAGCAGCAACCACCGGATCAGACCACCACCTGCCGTCGTCAAGGTAGGAACACACACACACACACATTTACGGGCAGAAAAAAAAAAAACACATGTATTTCCTCTCTACTAAATTCAGTCCCGCGCACAAAAACGTTCCCATTTGTTTGTCTTTCTGATTCTCCTCGTGTCCCGCCGTTGTTTCTCCCCCTCCCTCCTTTCATGTCACTCTTTTTTTTTTTTTATTAATTCTTTTATTGGAGGCCACTTTTTTTTGAAGATGTTAGACGACAGCTTTAGCTGTCTGCTGTCCCAGGGGTCGTCTTGTAATGAAAACAGGCTGATTGCTGTTGGGCTTTCCTGGCCAGTCATCAACACCATTGTCTCATTAACTCGTAACACTTATCCGACTTGGTACGGCATCCGTTGGGGGGGAGAGGGGGGGGGGGGGGTGACTGCGACAGGCACTCTTGTGATGAGATTGATGCCTTGAGATGACAAGATCAGAATACCTGTGTCGACATTCCCATTAAATGCTCTAAAGGGGGGGGGTCTAAAGGGTCTATCAGTGAAAGTATTATCAGTTTTTGAATGTGAAAAGTGAAAATAAAATCTTTCCTTTCCAACAATTATCCAGAATCCAACAGTGTATATTTACTGCCATATGCATTATACTGCACTTGTTTGCTCTTGCTTGGCAAAAATATACATAATCTCCATTCGCTATGCTTTACTAAGTGCTCAAAATCTGCTAAATGTGAAAAGCATCTGTACGTGCTCACAATGTGCCGTAAACACGGCACAGACGTATTTTTGTGTGAGCTCAGCGTACTCTGTTTGCACATTCAGTGCATCAACCTTCCCCACTAAGTCTATTTTCATACCGTGCCTTTGAGTCATCCATTTCTGGAGCAGAGTGAATAAGGACTCCCGGAGGACGCGGTGTGCGTACAGAGCGGTGTCGTGGCGCTCGGGGAGCCACGCAATTAAGATGATGGGCGGACGGGCGCTCCCGCCCTCGCCTCCTAGACGCTTGGACAAAAACTCCTCTCTGACTGTTTGAGTCAGTCTTCTGGCCTTTCTGCAGTTGTTGCTTTGTGTAAAGTAAAGCACTTAGAATCAGCTATGCTGTACTGACAACAGGAGATAAACTAGTTCAGTCAAACTTAGCAATTCTCTCTCTTTCTTCTTCTTTTTTTTTTTCTTTCCTTACAGTTGGAGAGCCCCTGGAACGGCAAAGCAAGAGGGGGCTCCAGCCAACAGAACCGCCCGGTGAGGCGGCCATGCACCGAGCTGCTTAAATACCTAACAGCCACAGATGACATCCTGCTCCACACCAAAGCCAGTGAACCCAAGGGTGCCTGGGGGGGTGCCAGTAGCAGGGACAAGAGCGGCCTGGGTCTCGGCGCCTCTTCCTCCTCCTCCTCCTCGCCGTCCTCGTCATCCACCTCCTCGTTCTCCTCCCTGTCGTCCAACTTTTCTTCCTCTTCCTCCAACACCTCCAAGAAGAAGTCAGCTGTGCCATCTCAACAACAGCAACAACAACAACAACAACAACAACAACAGCAGCAGCAGCAGCAGCCGCCGCAGCAGCATCACCAGCGAGGTGAGAGCCGGGCTGCAGGCGAGTGTAGTATGCCTGGTGTTGGGGCTGGGAAGTGGCAGCGTTGCGCTCACGATCACGGGGTTGAGGATTCGGAGAGTGCCTCTATCCCCGCTGGCCACAGAACCTACACCTGTGGCCACGCCCGTCCCAAACTGGAGCACGGGCCTCCCAGTGAAGAAGGAAGGCCGCCAGGTGATGTGGGCCGGCTGGCCGCCGCTAGGTTTATTAGGTATATGCATTCTTATTCCCTCCCTCCCCGAGAGGGGAGTCATAGCTGTGAGCATTGCCGAGAGGCTGCGGGCGCTACTCGGGCTAGCGAGGGCGTTGGCAGACAAGGCCGCAGTTACAGTAGCAGTGCCAGCCGTGCACCACAGAGACACATCACAGTGACGATAAAGAAAAGAGATGAGAAGACGGGGCACCCTTTACTTAGCCAGCTGCTCACCTCCAAACATAAGCCCACCCAATTTCGGGCGCACATTCCCCAACCCACTCTTACCCGCTCACGCAGCACTAAGAGCAAACCATCAGGTAAGAGTTCTAGGAGCCCAGTTCAGGTTATTTCAAAGGTGGAAGACAAGGATGATGATCGTAAAAACCTGGGAGTAAGCCTGGCCGGGGAGCCAGACTCGGGGCTCCTTTTATCACCTCTCAACTTAGACCTAGAGAACTGGGCCAGTCAGCTAGATCCAGGGCTAGACATGGACTTTGGGCTAGAGCTGGGATGGCCAAGCCAGGGAGGCTATGGGGAGGATGTTGACCATGATGACAATGATGATGGTGTTGTTGATGATGTTGATGATGATGACCATGTCAAGGGCAGCCCTGCAGCGGTGCTCAAACAGGCCCCACCGAGCCCGCTCGTCCCAGACACTAGCATTGCAGAGCCCACCCCTCCCTGCATCATAGATGGGCCAGGGCACCCACACAGGCAGGCACTCAGCGAGCACCTCGATGACCAGGGCCACCCATTGTTAGGTAATCATGACTGCATCCCCCCCAATGGCCTTATCTCTGCTCTCTCTTCTCCTTCTCCTGCTCTAACCACTTCCGAGTTTGATTTCTCAACTAACCTGTATCCTAATTTGAATCTAACAGTCGTCCTGAGGGCGTAAACACCAACGACCACAAACAGCTGCTCGCCAATGCTTTTTGCTAGTCCCAGAAGCATTCTTTTCAAATTAAAGAGAGTGAAATTTAGAAAAAAAAAAAAAGTGTGTTTGGGGGGGAGGGGGTGACGCCTTGTCTTGCTACTTTACAATTTGATTCTTGAACCATCTTTGGCTGATGTGTGCTGGATACGTACATTTAGATCCAGAGCCTGGGCGCTACCATCGTGCTACTAAAGCCACATTCTCTTAGCTGGAGCACAAGTTGGCCAGAGCCTCGGGCAACTGCACAAGCTTCCTTGACTCTCCTTTCCTACTTCTTTTTTATTTTTCCACCCGCCCTCCTCTGCTGTTGGTGCATGCAATTATAACTTTGTGTCGAAGGGGACTCACCCTCTGTCATACGTGGTGTTTGTGACATTGTCTCTCTATGTTTCATTATGTCGTCTTGAGCGTTCTGTCTGTGTCAAGACACTTCTGAAACCATCACTCCATCCTGCCTCACAGAGCATATAATATATAAGAGAGTAAATTGTAAAAATGGGGTCAATTAAAAAAATATATACTTTGTATAATAGTGTCAGTAGAAAGACTCTCTAAGCATGGATGGGTTTTATTTTTGTAGAAATATTTGCATTTGTTGAGCCAATTTGAGATTAATTGTTGCAGAATGTGGACCTTTTCTCTTCTGCCGTGAGTGTCATACGTAGATCAATAATTACCCATGCTCCTCCTTTGTGTTCTGCAGCCAAACCAACCACCTTGCCACTTCCTTTGACCCCAGAGTCTCCAAAGTAAGTGTGAGAAGTTTTTCCACATTATTCTAGGCAAAAAGCAACAAAAAAAATACTGCAAAAGAGAAAGCCAGAGAAAACTATAAGGACTAGAATCCAAGTTGAGGCATTTTTTTGTGACTCATTTCCATTTCTAAGATCACAGAAACGTGTGAAATCCTTCACCTGAGAAGTAAAACTTCCTCGTATTTTTGTCTTCCAGTGACCTCAAAGGATCACCGTTTGAGAACAAAACCATTGAACGCACATTAAGTGTGGAGATTGCTGGAACCCCAGGTGAGCACATTTTAACTTCTTTTTTTTTTTTTCCGTTCACCTAAACGTATGATTGCATATACCACCAATACCACAAGTTCTGACTTTTATGTCGTAGCTAGTGATGGATTGATGCTGCCTGTTCCAGCGTTTTTCCCCCAAAGTTCACAGGTCAGGGTGAAGGAATAGGAAAGCGCTTTTATGTGTCCGAGTATTGATGAGCCTTTCCAGTTTCTTCAGGGTTTATTAGTTAAACCTCTCCATCACTCCCTGGTCTTTTTTTACTGAAGCCGTCCTATGCCTCAGGTCCTAATGCTCCGTGATTGACAGCTTACTTAGCCTGCTGCATCATGGGGAAATTGAAATGGCCAGTGATATTGGTCTAATTGGTTTGGCTTTGTAATCCAATTTATCCCGTATGATCTCTGCCTTGAAAATGCTGTTCATACAGACAGTTAGATCAGTTTACTTGGGAGTCATTTCCAATGTTAGGTGCTTTTTTTTACCAGTGCTACCAGTGTGGGGACATCTCTGCCTGATTACCGACATCGTACTTTTATTAAGACAATTCTGTGCAATTAGTGAAGAGTTTGTCAGCAAAAGCTGAAACATTCCTGTGTCTTGTTTATGGGTGTGAAAAAAATCGATTTGGCAATATATCGCGATTGTCGGCCGCCCAATATAATATCGATTTTTCAGCTCCTAATATCGATTTTTTATTGGTTACTAATGGTTACTTAAATGTGCAAAAACACTAATAATAAACAACAAATAGGTTGTTTTGAAGCAAATAGTTTTGACTCAATTTGTCCTCTGAATGATCAATATCATCTGATCAACTTGATTTTTCATCTCTATTTTTAATTTTGACATTAACTGGGTAGAATATCCCAATATATTGTGATATCGTGATAATATCGCATCGTAACCCAAGTATCATGATACATATCGTATTGCGAGGTCCTTGCCAATACTCACCTCTAGTCTTGTTGCAAATTGTGTTGGTAATAGTCACACAATTACTTGAAAATATTAATCTGAGGTCAGTAAAAATAAAATGGCTGCCCTTTAGCCTGTCACGTTGGCCCCATGTGGGTATTCATTTACCAGCAAGGTAAATGACCCTGGTATTAACTTAACTTCTGTCCTTGGCACTTTTCACTCGTGCGAGGAGGAAACCCCGACAGGTATCCGCCGTGCCTTCTGACGAGTTAAAGTGTGCTTTAACCCTTTAGTGGCAGTAAGCTGTCGGGGTCATACGGAGATGCCTGTGGAGACCTAAACGGAGAAGGGGCAGGGCTCCTTAAACACCGGGGCAATCGAGCACAGTTAATATTTCCTCCTGTTTCACCGCACGTGGGCGAAGCCGCTGACCTGTGGCCAAACCTGCGTGTTTGTTCTTTTCCACGGCGTGCATTTTTACAAGCATGTTCAAACAGAGCCCCTCACCAGACCTCTGGGCAAATTTACGAGCGAACGTTATCAGGAACGTCGTGACGACGCTCTGGGTCGGTGCGAGATTAGCTTTTACGAATCACGTTGTTTGGGAAAGACAGATCCAAATAAAATCAACATGGCATTAATGGTGGCATTACAGATAACCGCATGACGGTTAGAGGATTTAGCAGCCTTCAGCTTTGTGGAAAGACAGGCACAGTGATGGAATTACCTGTGAACCGCTGCCAGGAATATTATTTTATACCTTTATAATTAAGTAAAAGTGATGAGTGATCTTGTCATGATGACCTGCACCTTTTGTATGGCACATACAGTCATGGAAAAAATGATTAGACCCCCCCTTGTTTTCTTCAGTTTCTTGTTCATTTTAATGCCTGGTACAACTAAAGGTACATTTGTTTGGACAAACATAACGATAACCACAAAGATTGCTCATAAGAGTTTTATTTAAGAGCTGATATCTTACCACTTTCCATGGTTTTCTTGATTATAACCTAAATCACTTAAGTTTTTACATCAATAGCTATGGCGTTGTACTGCCAAAAACACTGCTTTTATGCATTCAGTGTTTTCTTTTCTGTCTGTTTTAGTCACATGATGACGTTTAGTGGTACCAGGTATTAAAATGAACAAGAAAGTGAAGAAAAAATGGTGGTCTAATCATTTTTTCCATGACTGTATACAGTGACCCCTCGCCAATTCGCGCTTTAAGTTCCGCGGTTTTAGTTATTCGCTGATTTTTTTCAGAAATATATAATTTAAAAAATAAAGAAAGAAAGAAAAAATTGCGGAAACATCACAGGATGTTGTGCGCGTTCTCTCGCAGCAAAGAAATGTTGTGAGCCAGCCTGGCCCATTTAAGAAGGTAGTAATAGTGTGGCCTTATGGGTAATGTAGTGTGTGTGTCGTAGAACGGCAGAATGAAAACCAAATTAGATGAAAGAGCGGTTTCTTTACTACGATTCAGAGACCAGAGGCTGTGAAGGTAACAGAAAGACCACAGTTGAGCCGTTGTCTTGTTTTGCTGCAGTGTCTCGTTACTTTTTTGCGGTTTTTAAACATATTTTAAACATCATTAACCGCAAAAAATAAGGGATCACTGTAGATTTAAAAGTATGTCTAAAAACAACAACAGAAAAAGCTAAATCTTGTGCCTGCATTTGGTTTGACCGTTCTCAAAGAGGTAATGCAGAGGCTGCGAGAGTCAGCGAGGCCCCATGGGATGTGACTGTTCAGGCCTAATCACTGCCAAGCTAATAGATTTACCCTGCGCTGCTGTGTTGTCTTTAATTACTGTATCTCATGACACTAAGGTGGTCTGTGTGTTGCTATTTGCATAGCTTACTGCCGGATAAACTCTTTAAGCCTGGAGTTGTTTGCTCCACGGTTTCCTCACAATTTAATGCTGAATTGAAAGAAAAAAAAAGAAAAAAAATCTAAAACCCTGCTCTTTCTTTTTTGCTTTGCTTTACTTCTTCTGTTTTCTCATGAGTGTTAGCATGATTGGTGTTTGCGCCTGCAGATCACAAACACCAATCACCTTCAGCAGCAAGTTTAACCGAGAGGCACATATTTATCTTGCCCTGATTTATTTCGCCCTTATTGCTAATGGTTCCTAGTTTATGATCCCATACGCAAATTGTTTTGGACAGATGGCGCTTCACTGGTGAAACAGAAGTTTTTCAGGCATTGTCTAACATCCACTGTCCCTGTCTCCTCTTTTTTTTAATTGGCATAATGCTGTGTACAATCTCACTGTCAGCTCTGAGAAAAATAAGAGAGGGAGCAGAGAGAAAAGGAGGAAAGAGTGGGTGGGTGCTTGCAGCTCTACTTTAACATGTATAATAGATAATAAGTATGATGATAACCCACTGGCTCGTGCATCCCAAACACAGCAAGCGATTTCAGAACCTTACACATTTATGTGCTGGGCTGTTGCAATCTCTTTGCCAAGCTGTCTCTGCGGTGCATATTCTAACACTGGATTTGATACTAATAGCTGTCATTTGGTGCAATTCACCGGCGAGGGAAGAATGATGCGCGTTATAAGAATGGCAGAGAAGAAGGGAAGCGCGTAGGTGTTTAAAAGTGCCAGAGTTTGATTCCGGTGAGAGACTGTTAGTGACAAGTGTGCCTCTGTGTGTGGGCACATTTGTTCTGTGTAAGTCAGAAATGGGAAAAGAAGAAGCGTGACAGAAAGGGGGAAATGGAGATTGATCCGGGGAAGATAGCACACAAAAGGAGAGAAAGGGGGTAGAGCTGGAGACTAAACTAAAGGAAAGAGGAGACTGAGGAAGAGGAGGTTGGGGAGAACGAGAGTAATGGTGGCGGCTGTTCATGTGAGTGCATTAACAATGCTATAAAGTGGGCTCATCTCAGGACTTCCCATATAACTGCCATCTGTCTGGTTATAAATCTGTAGGAAGCTAGGGAAGAGATGGAGGGACAGGGGGGGCACGAGCAGTGGGGATGCCATCTGAGAAGAATGTCAACCTAATCACTAGTCATGACATAACAGACACCTTACTACGGTAATGTCACCAGGCAAACCAGGATATATCTCAAGATATAAAACACAGATGCATAATATCACATTAGTGATTCGGTTTTAGACTGATCAGGGAGAACTCTGGGACATTTGTGTGGAGCAGGCAGAGATATGATACTTGGACTTTTTTCTTTTTTTTTCCCCCATTAGATACATTATCTTTGTCCCCTGAAAGCTTGCGTGCAGTTTTTTTTTTTTCTCTTTAAAATGAGCATTTTCAAGGTCAGAAAGAAGGAGAATGGCAAGTCATCTGTATTACAGCACTGCTGTATTAAGTTACACCAAGCATTACATTAATCTGTCAACATTGCAATAAAATAAGATTAAGCCAAGGGAAAGTGAATATTTTAATCAGGCATGTATCTGTGTCCACTATCTATAAACTGACCTCGGAGTTTATTGATGAGTGAGGGGAGAAAGGAGAAAAGTGGGGTGGGGGGGTGGGGGGGGGGGGGTAACATGTGGAGGGACACATTATGATTCTATTTCCATTTCACTGCTCCCACCCAACCTGCGTTTCTTCCTCCCCTGTGCAGGTCTGACACCACCTACCACGCCCCCACACAAAGCCAGTCAAGAGAATCCTTTCAAAGCATCTCTCAAAACCAAGTTGTCCTCATGCTCCTCCTCGGTCTTGACATGCAAAAGAGCCAGGCTGAGTGAGTTCGGCGCCGGCGCTGCGGCCCTGGCCCCGGGTACCTCAGCCGGGGGCCCCGCCAGGAAGGGCCCCGAACAGACTGAGCTTTACGCACAGCTGAGCAAGGCGTCCACCGCCCTCCCTCCCTCCGTCACTCAGTATGCTGTAGGAGGTGGCCTTGAGGAGCATCGCAGCGCTGGCAGGAACAAGAAGGCCACTTCCTGTGGCCACAGTGACCATGACTATTGCCAGGCGTCAGCTAAAGCTAAGACGGATGGGGGCACGGCAGCTGTTGCCATGGAAATGACATTTACCCCAGGTGCCGCTGCTGCTCCCGTGCCCGGTTCTGGCAAAGCGGTGAACGAGCATGTCGAATGTAAGGACTCAGCCATGCCAGCATCCTCCTCCTCATCATCATCATCATCATCATCAGCTTCACCTGGCCCTTTGGCTAAGGAGCAGAATTTTGCGTCTGTGGACAGAGAGGCCGGCTGCGACAGGGGCTCAGGAGAGCGAACCCTCAAACGCACCGTTCAGACCCCCGCGCAAGGGGCCATCACCACAAGGGACCAACCGCAACTTTCTGCCACGAGCCGAAAGTCCCTGTGCGACCAGGAAATCAGAGCAGAACTCAACAAGCACTTTGGGCCGCCGCTACAAGCCCTCTATAGCCAGGAGAGAGAACCAGGCAGTAAACAGAACAAGGCTGCAGCCCCCGAGTCCTTCGAAGCGGGAGGACATGACTCTTACTTCCAGAGGCTGCCTGGCTCCAGCTACCTGCACACGGGCTTCCTGCCCTTCCACGACGAGCTGGAGCTGGGCGAGGGCCGCGAGAGTCGCTTCGTCTACCCGTGGGAGGGCACCGCTCTGGACATCCTCTTTGACTACTCTCCCCGCTCGCCCTCCAGTTCCCCGCCATCCAGCTGCTCGCCTTCACGGGGGTCCGTCTCCCCTCCCTCCTCCCTCCTCCTGTCACCCAGCAGGCCTTTCTGCTGGACCAGCGGCGGATCCCGCTCCCGCTCCCGTTCCCACTCCGGCTCCCGCAGCTCCTCGTCGCGATGCCGCAGGCGCTCTCTATCCAGTTCACCTGACAGACGCCCCTCCTCCTGGTAAATCCTTTCTCTCTCTAGAACCATCCAAACTTCACGCTCGGTGCTTGTTTAGCGTTAGAAACGACCTCCCCCCGACACGCTGCTCTGTCTTGTAGGAGTGTTTGCACTTTTTTTATGCTGAAATTGATGGTAATCTTATTGTCGCGCTAACCGGATTAATCCCTGAAAGTAGGTGGCGCTAAGATCTGGAAATGGGGGACAATAGCCTCAAAGGTAAAGTCTACCTAAACCAACACAAAATGGGAAAAATAAGAACAAAAACGGCCCTCTGGTACCCTCGACTTTGGAGCAGTACGAGTTTTCATCTCTGGGCAGGAAGTTGTCTCTTCTTTATGTTGTTTGATGCCGAGGCTATTGTTTTAAGCGGCAGCTGTTGTTTGCCGTGTGGCAAACCTTCCTCTGTCACATCCCCAGAGATGAAAGCCGAATCTAGTCAGTGGGAATGTAGTCTCAAAACCCCTCTCAAAAAAGAGCCCTCTCATCGTAGCCCTTTGTGAAAACTACATCTCCCATGGTTCCCTTTGATCAGAGCTGAGGGAGTTTGTTTTTTTGTTTTTTTGGCTCTAGTTACTGAGAATCGCTGCAGTGATTCATTATGTTTGCATGATTATTGAAAGGTCAGTTCACTCCACAGAGCCAATAGAATTCACTTTATTCTTTTAGGCATTTTCTTTTTCTTTACTTTACATCAGCTTGCTCACAAATTATACAGTCACGGTCTCAGGGTATTCAATCAAAATCTGACACTGACAAGCTTTTGGCTAGGGTTGGTTAGGATTTGGTTTTGGAGTTTGCAGGAAGAGAAGGGAGTCATGCAAGAAAAGAAAAACAGAACTTATGCTGAATAATTCTGGGAGGCTCAGTTCCCTGTTTTCAGTTTCACAGCGTTCAGTCCTCAATCTTTCTAAACTAGCATTCCTTTGCTTCACTGAGCTTCCCAAACTTTCCTCCCTCCATTATTCAGCTCTTCCTTCTTCAGCAGTACTTCAATAATTGAGCATCAGAAGCTGAAGAAGTGCAGGACTACAAGCTCTACAGTCAGGCCACCAGGGCTTAAACTACTGACCACTTTTTTCATGCAACATGGGTAGTAGAAAGAAGGAAAAAAAAGTTGAGCAATAAGTTGTAATCATAAGTTACGCGAAGACGAGCTTGGGGAAAACACAATTCCAATATAATCGATGAGATCCTGTTGTGTCTTGTATCAAAAAGGTAAATGTGGTCCTCCGTTGCATTAAAATTCAGAGTGCTAGCCGGACGTCTACAAATTAAGGAGCACAACAACGTTCCAGTGTGTTCCTAAACTACTTAACTCCTTTTTTTGTTTGTTTGTTTCTCCCTCAGGTCTCGTCACAGCACAGATTCGAATGTTTTTCGCTCCAGAACCCACAAGAGCCCCCACCCTCAGTCTCGATCTCCTCTCAGCCGCAGGCCAAGGTGATTGTTTTAAATGAATTATTTAACCTCCTATTTATTATGCGTTGTTAACCTTTGTTTTGTTGTATGCTTCAGGTAAGGACAAATGCTTATTCCATGCAAGTACCTGACAAAAATTCGCAAAATAAGACAGAAAAAGAAGAGCTGCGAAAGGAAGTTTTTACTTTAATACTTTATTTCTCTGTCATTGCCGTTTCGCAATCAGACTGCTGCGGCGTCCTGTCCACACGGGGATTTACTGCAAAACATTCAGGGGAAATATGTTTAATTGATCGTGCTTTATGTTGCAAGAGACGAAGGAATCAAAAAGCATCATGCTGTATATTCATACCATGATGCTCCCAGCTTGATAGTGACACTTATTCAACTTAGTACATCTCTAGTTTTCCACGAGCCACTGCAGAAGGGGACTGCTTCATATGCAGAGGGGTACTGGCTCAGACTGACAACGTCTCAGCGCTCCGAGCTGATTTGGCGCCCACGTGCCTAATGACACCCGACAAGCCCGAGAGTCGCTCATCAGTGGGGAAACTTAACGGACACGTCTTGTGCCAGTCTGGGGTGGGGTGGGTGGAGGGGGGGAGAAAGTAGCACTTTCCTTCTTGATGAAGCCCTAACTAAGCAGAAAGTAATGACATGTGAAGTTGTGCTGACAGCTGCAGCTGCCTGGCTCGCCGGCGCTCCCGCGGGCCCTTTCTCGCAGGCTTCGCGATCATAGCGGCGGCGAAAGGACATCTTATTAACACGCCCGTCTTCTTTTCATGCAACCAACGTCTCAGACATTCCTTGGTTGATTGTTCTTCATGAGCTTCAACAGCGCTGGTGCGTTTAAGGGATCGGGGAGGGAGGACTTTGACTGATGCCCTGTATTCATCTTCTCCTCCGCAGGTATGACAGCTATGAGGAGTACCAGCACGAGAGGCTGAGAAGGGAGGAGTGCCGCCTAGATTACGAGAAGCGGGAGTTTGAAAGGGCCGAGCAGAGAGAAAAGCAAAGGCAGAAGGCAATCGTGAGTCAGCTGACACGACTGTTTGTTTCTTTCTGTTATTTTGATGCTTGACTTGACTTTCCACACCAGCCGTGATATAAAAAAGACCACATGTAATCACTGCCGTGGCACAACCCACAGAAACCTCCCTCTTAGGACGAGGCAGCCTCCAGCCCCATTTAAAGTGTCAGAGTGTCTCTCTGCTAAAGCAAATCCAGACAAAGTTAGTTCCTGAATGATTCAGGCTACAGGCCCTTCCTCTTTATCTCAGCGTTGTGTATTTTTAACATCTCTGTCGTCTGGAAACACTGTCGACTCTTATTAATCACACCACGGGGGTAAAATGTTAAAACTGTGGGAAATGCAAACTGGCAGAGGAAGAAGAGAAGAGGACAAAAAAAGGAAATGGGCATCGATTCTGTCGAGATCCTTCCCTTTTTTTTTTTTCTGTATCTATTTCAAAATTCAGCCTGATTCAGTGAATATCACATTTCTCTCTTATCTCCCCTCTCTTTGTCTCAGAGCGAAATGACTCAGGTTTCCAGTAGGGCAACGCTGCTGCCACACGTCGATAAGCACACATTAGATGATGCCGTAATGCAAACGTGGCTCGGCACGCACGCGTTTATTTTATTTTATTTTTTTCCGGAGACGATGAGTCTAAAATTACAAGCAGTCGAGCTCAAGCTGTCAAACAAGGTTTAGGGGGCCGGGGATGTGAAAGCGTCTCCATGCGTCTGGCTCACTTGCTGTTTTCTGCCCCGTTCTCTCATTCGCACATACGCAAGCATCCCTTAGGGTGCCATCAAGAAAAGCCCACCTATTTATCATCTGTCAGCAAGAAAACTCCTCATTCAGCAAATACTTTATTTAAGCCTCAAACAGTACGCAAGCACGAAAGAGAGTGGAAAAAAAAAAAAAAAAAGCACAACCGTAATCTCCAGTTAATTTGTATTGTTCTCAGCTGCTGCATAAGCCGAACGGGCAAAGGTGAACTGTGAGTTTAGCGCAAGGCAACTGATTAACATACATGTGATTGGTATTCTCAGGACGGCATTCAGAAACTGCGGCGGACGTGCCCCGGTAATGGCAAGTAAATGAATGAATGAATAAATAATACCGGGGATAGACTGTAGCCCTAGGACTCAACTGTATTATATGATTAGCAGACGCAATTAAACTACTCAAAAGCTATAATTGCTGCCTGGTGCAGTTTGTTCCTAAATTATTCCAACATGACCCTCGTGTCTTCGGAGCGTCACAGAAATCCAGGTTTTTCTGCCTCGTGGCTTCTTCCCACCTCTTGATTACAAATAATTTCCTTTGAAAACCAACATACCTGCCATTTAGCAAAGGAATTTTCTCTCCTTTGTGACACTCCCCTCAAAAGAATAAATAAGTAAAGCCGGGAGAAAAAAAGAACCACATTTACGTATAACCGAGTCAGCCCCGAAGCTTTATTTATTTTTTTTTTCAACTTGACAGAAGGGAAAAAGGCTGGCCCAAACTCAAGACATGGCATCATTTGATAAAAATCGCTCTGCCTCTCGCTGATGAGTTGAAGAAGGAAAGAGGAATTGTAGTGTCAAGGGAGATTGAAAGAGCTTTCAAACCGCAACTCCGCCAGATAAGAGGAGGCGAGTTGAACCAATCACAGAGGAACACAATAAAGACGGGCACGGAGGAGGGACGAGAGCAGGGGCCCTAAAGTCAGCGGCAGTATTCGCCAGAGTGATCAATTCATTAAAGCCGAGTAAAGTAAGAGAGGGGGGGAGAAAGGAAAAACAGCCTCCCCGTTTTAATCTCCTTGCCCCGTTGTGTGTGTCCCCCTAACGAGCAGGAGGAGAGACGGGTGGTGTACGTGGGGCGACTGAGGTCAGACTGCACTCGGACAGAGTTGAAGCGCCGCTTTGAAGTCTTTGGAGAAATTGAAGAATGTGCAGTAAACTTGAGGGATGATGGGTAAGAACCCCAGGATTTTCCCTGCATGCGGGTTTTGCATCTCTGTTGGCGTGTGGCGTCATCGTGGAGGGAAATCGGTGACATTTATTTCAGATGTGACTTTCTGTGCTGGGCAGAAACACTCCGCTGTAACTGCTGAAAGTTTCGGCAGGTGACAAAGATGGAGCTTCTGCACTCACAGAGTGTGTCCTTGTTCATTTACTTGTGCGCCCACGGAGCCCCAAAGATACACCTTTATTGATTCTCTTTTGCATATAAATAGCATGATCGTCATCTAAGTCAAGGCCCTCTGTTGAGTCATTGTTACCCCACAGCAACTCTGACGCGTCATTTTCTATTCTTGACCAGGGACAATTTTGGCTTCATCACGTACCGCTACACTTGTGACGCCTTTGCTGCCCTTGAGAACGGACACACCTTACGCAGGTTAAACGAGCCTCAGTTCGAGCTGTGCTTCGGCGGACAAAAGCAGTTCTGCGAACCACATTACACGGACTTGGGTAAGTGCAGCTCAGTTGTTCTCTCCAGTCATGCTGCATATTCGCGTGCCCCGAAGACGGTCAGCAGAGAGGAAGGGGGGGGGGAATAAGACAACAAAATGGCTTAAATGATGTTTCCAGATCAAAATATACCCGTCTCTGTGCTGGTAACTGCCCTGGATGTTTTCACAAGGCATTTGTGGCTCAGGACTGTGAAGTAAGGGCAGAGGTCCATTTCCTCCAGGCTCCAGCAACTCATGTGGAAATGTGATGCGTGTTTCTGCTTTATTCGTATGGAATGCAAGACATTTGACAGCGAGACAGCATCTAAAAGCATGCGCGCACATAGTTTGCTTTTGTGTGCTAATGGATGCTGGATACATGTATATGGGAGTCCCAAAAAAGGTCTTTTCAGACATGAGATGCATGACATCAGTAGCCTTGTTTATATGTTCCAGGCACAGCCTTCAGGTACTGGTCATTACTGCATGGAATTTCCTCATGGTTCCTTGAGATATGCATTTGTATACCAATAAAGTCCTAGCGGAGTCTCACAACGTTTTATTGTTTTGCCATAAGAATTCCTGTTCGCGAGCCAGGTGTGAAGATGGCACCAGATTAACGGAAAGCTGCATATGTCTGAAAAGGGGCTATACATAGGGATGGGAATTGATAAGATTTTTCTGATTCCATTATCGATACTGTTTAACGATTCGATTCTCTTATCGATTCTAATTTGGGGAAAAAGGAGAACTGATAGTTTTATTAGCATCAATTTTTTTTTACTTAGAAGTCACGACCTTACAAACTCAACATCAAGGTCAAAAGAGGCCCAAAGCCTGGATAACGTGTTAACTGTTGTAATATGTAACTGTGCAAATACACAAGAATGTGTAACATTTTACTAACAGATTTTTCCTAATAGAAATGAAAAAATCTCCCTTTTAAAAGGATATATGAGCTCACTAAGCACTCTAAAATAATAATAAAGAAAGATAAATACTATCAAATACAACGGAACAGTGCATAGTACAAATCTGCAAATACTATGAAGAATTAACAACTCTTTTGCAGAAAAATAAGCATGTCTAGTAAAGTAGGTAGTGAGCAGGAGCGAGTGCTACCAGACTCTCTCTCACGTCACGGTCATCTTCTAAATATAATGCAGAAGGCATTCGTTTAATAGCATAGCGTTAATGTTATAGCGTGTTTTAAAAACAAGCACATAGGCAGTGGCATAGCTACTTACCAGAGTTGCCAGAGGTGATCTTAGCTTGGCTACTGCCGCTGCTGCTGGATCTGTGTTGAGATCCATCAGTCCGAAGCGTCAAAAACACGACACTCGTTATCACATGTTGTGTGCGCAAATGTTTCTGCATGTTAGTCGTGTTCCCTCCTGACGCTGTTATCTCCACTTTACAATGACTGCTAGTTGCCTTGTTGCCATCTTTCTTTGGTGAAGTGAAGCCAAACTTTGGAGCATTTGAATCCGGTGTGCACCATTGTTGTTTACAACTCCAATGCGCGTGCTAAACCGACGTAACTTAATCACGTAAGTGCTTTCTGAAATTGACTGTGCGTAACTTGCGTAAATTACGTGAGATCCGTGCTGGTTGGAATCGATAGGAGAATCGCTGGATAAACTGACAAACGTTTCCATGGAATTGAAACACATGAACCGGTTCTCTACAGGAACCGGTTCTCGATTCCCAACCCTAGCTATACATGTATCTAGAGAGTGACGATGCAAATTATGAGGAGAAAGATCAGGTAAAGAGGACACAGGTGGGAGGTGGTCTTAGCAGCCTCTCCTTAAGTTGGAGCCCATCTATTGTTAACAGTCACTGAACTAGGGCTGTAGCGTTACACTAATCTCGCGATACGATACACGATATTCGACTCACGATACGATATATCGATATTCGTCTTAAAATACATTTAAAATCATTTTCCGAAAGATTTTAAAGGGACAAAGTGATTTTGGTGACGTCTTGTGAGTGTTCCAATGACTTTGTTTGAATTTACTGAACTGAAAGCATCAATTACACATTATATGGCTGAGAGGCAGCTTGCAAATGCTGGACAAAATGACTAAAAGATTTGTTGAGAAAAATAGTTTCATTTATTTAAACAGTGCAAGTTGTTGCTTGCAAGCTTTTAAAGGTGGGACACGGGGGTTTTGAAAGAAGCTTAGAATATCGATATGCACGGCTAAAAAAAACGATACTCGATACTCGATAAAATATCAATATATATTACAGAATTGATAAAATTGCTCAGCTCTACACTGTACCCTGATGTTAGACTCTGAGGTAGAGGTCTTTACGTCCACTTTCATGGACCCAAACCCGAATGGACCCGTGAAAATTCAACCCGAAACCGACCCGACCCGAGCTATTATCATAAGTTCGGGAGTCCGAACACGAATGGACCCGCAATATTTGGACCCGGAACCGACCCGACCTGAGTCTTTAGTTTCCGACCACGAACCGAACCGAGTTACCCGAATAGAACCGAGACAGTTGCTCAGTTGTCTAGCGTTGAATAAAACTTGATTTTCTTACATAAAGTTGTCTTCTTCTACCCGGTTCAGTTGCTACATAGGCTACATGATGTAAACAACAATAAATCCACGTCGTTATTTTCTTTGTGAATACAGATGCTATTGGTAGCAACTGCTAACGCTAATAGCCTACATCGGTCAGGACGTGTCGTGAATATGTTCTCTCATCCAGCGTTGTCATGTTGACGATCCGTTGTGCTTTACAGCTGCCGGGCAAACCGCTAATAACACGCTACGGCAACACGGTTGTTTCATGACAAATATTCTTTTGCAATGAATGAATAATTTATTAAACTGCCCAGAGTCCTGACATTGGCTGCTACCGCCAATATCTTTACCTCTCTCGAGTAAACGCGGACCCAGCCTGTCAGAGACCGGACCCGAGACTAACTGTACCGATTCCAACCTGAACCTGGAGTCATGTCTTTTGAATGGACCCGAGACCCGATTCGGGTGGGGTCGGAACCTCGGGTTGTCGGGTTGTTCCGAAGACCTCTACCCTGAGGCTTTCTCGCATCATTGACACAGCCCCTTTAGGAACTCACTGCCTGCAGATACATCTGCCTGCTGCTTTTAGTGGGAGTGTGGAGGTTAAGGCACAATCCATCTAAGTGGTTCTAGACTAAACATACTTAGCGTCCATGCTGGTCAGATACCTCTCACAGAAGTCTGTCTGGAATGGATACAGCTGAATGCAGAATGATGCATTTGATAAATAATGCAAGCAATCTGTGAAATCGAGACCGATACTTCTGGAGAGATGTTCCACTTTTAACATATGGAGGAAGTGGTATAGCGGCGTTTTCTTTTCAGTGTTTAGTTGCACAGTGACTGAAGGTGGGAAGCTGTGACTCATTATTTTAGGTGCTGCTCAGCAACAAAGGATTTGCTCTTCCATTTCACGAGGACACGGAAGGACGGGAACAGAATCTGGCGTTTTAGCAGTAAGCCGTGAGGTCAGAAATAAAAAAAATAAAAAAAATGTACTACTTCAAGAGGGTCAATGGGCCGCTTGAGAGAAAGAGAGCACTTCTCTCAAAGAAGTGAAGCAGTTACTGCACATTTTCAAAGCTTACACGTAAAGCCATTAGCCTTTTAGAAGAGTACATGACACAGAAAAACAGTTGCAAATCCTAAAGCCTTGAGGATAGACATTATACTGAGATTGACTAATCAGTCTACTGAAATAGAAAGGCCTCTCTCAACTGCCTCTTTGTCAGGAACAGGCTATTTTGGTCGCCGCTTTATTGATAGCATAGGATGAAGAGATTGAGAGGAGCAATTTCTATGCCGTGGTATCCAAACCTCTCCTCATCCTTTTTTCCCCCCTCCCCTCCTTTTCTGAGACACTGTCCATTCGTTTTTAGGTGAGCACCTGAGTATTTTTCATCCCTCAAGGTGTGCGGCAGGACACAATCCAGCCCTCAGCCACTGCATTAGATCACAACTGGCGTCTCCTCGCTGCCATGGTCATTGCCATTTCTCAAAGGTCGTGGAGTGTACCGCTGGGCCCAGCAGGGGCCCCATTTGTGAAGCTGTCTGTTGGCTCAGATAAGACACTCTTTATGTATTATCAGGCTGATCAAGAAAAACAGGACACATGAGAGATGGATAGACTCGAGGATGCGGTTTAATATCGGATGCCTCTTCAGTCTCGCGCTGCATCTGAAATTCCAGACTTGGCGCTGCGTACCGTAATTCTGCGAGTGATTAGGCAGCCGTACGTGTCTTTCCAGATGCAGGAGAGTAGCATGTGTTACATGTTAGCAGCTGAAAGCGTGTCACCGGTGCAGCCTGTCAATGATCCATCCACCGGCAGGCGTAAAACGTTGACAGACAAGGACATTATAGAGGTTCATCTGCCCCTAACCAGGTCTACCAGATATCCCTCAGACGAGCAAAGGCACATGACGCATTATACTGTCTTTATGAATGAAATAAAATCTACGGCAAAATGCAGAGTAGGATTTGAAAAAACAAGTACACTCTATGATACAGTAGCTAATAGATCCACCTTTAGAGGTAGTTATCTTCTTTATGTTGATTTAGTTCCTTCACGGTTGTACGACCCCAATTCCAAATAAGTTGGGACGCTGTGTAAGACGCAAATAAAAACAGAATCTCATGAAGCTATATTTTATTCCCACGTGACCATGAAGAACATATCAGATGCTTATATGCAGATATTTTACCATTTCATAGAAAATATTGGCTCATATTGACTTTGAAGGCAGTAACACATCTCCGTTGAGTTAAAACAGGGTGATGTTCATCGTTGTGTAGCATCTCCTCTTCCTTTAACCTTCTGTGAACAACTGGGAAGTGAGGAGACCAGTTTTAGGAGAGGAATGCTGTCTCATTCTTGCCTGATGCAGGATTCTAGCTGCTGGATTTTGAATCGTATGATGCACCAAATGTTTTCTGTCGATGAAACATCTGGACTGCAGGCAGGTCAGTTCAGCATCTGGACTCTTCTGCTGTGAAGCCATGCTGTTGTGATGGATGCAGTATGTGGTTCAGCGTCTCTTTCAGGGAAGATCCCTGAAAGAGACGTCGTCTGGATGGGAGCAGATGTTGCTCTAAAACCTCTATGTATTCTTCAGTATTCATGGAACCTCCAGATGTTCCAGCTGCCCACACCATAGACATTAATCAACCCCGTACCATCAGAGATGCAGGCTTCTGAACTGTCTGCTGATAACAGCTGGATGGTTTCTCTCCTCTTTAATCTGCAGGACACAGTGTCCATGGTTTCTAAAAAGAATTTGATATTTTGACACATCTGATAACTGAACAGTTTTCCATTTTGTCTCAGATAAATTTAGAGCTTTGGTCTAGAGGAGACAGTGGTGCTTCTGGATGGTGTTACCATATGACTTGTTCTTTGACACAGCAAATCACAGACAGTGATTTCTGGAAGTGTTCCTGAGTCCATGCAGTGACGTCCAGCAGAGAATCCTGTCTGTTTTTAATGCAGTTCAGCCTGAGAGTCCAAAAATCATGCACATCCAGATCTGACCTTCAAAGTTGCTCCACAAGATGCAGTTTGGTGAACCTCTGTCCATCTTTACAACCAAGAGGCTCTGCCTCTCTGAAATGATCCTTTTATACCCAGTCATGTAACTGACCTGCTGCCAATTAACCCAATTAGTTGTCAAATCCTCCTCCATTTGTTTCTGATTTGCAACAGTTACTTTTCCAGCCTTTTGTCACCTATCCTCATGTACCCCATGTTTGACTCCGAAGATTTCACAGTTGATTCAATGACTTTAAGCTGCTAGAACAAAACCAAACCATGACCCTGCCACCACTCTGCTTCACAGTTGGCATGAGGCTTTTTTTTTTTTCGCCGAACATGGTGCCGTACACGATAGGCAAACATCTCTTCTTTGGTGACGTCCATCCAAAAGTCATTTTCAGCAATCGTGTAATTTGTCTGGATACTTGTTATTTTTAGAGAGAGGAGGTCTATTACTGGGAACCCGTTGAAATATCAATGTCTTTTTTCCAGTAGTCCTGTCATGTAAACTCAGCTGAGGTCTTTAAAATCTGACATGTCGATGCACAGTCATTTAAAGTCATTTAACTGGTTACGGCGAAGTGAATTATCAGGCTTACTTTTAAACATTCACTGAGTTATAAGCAGTTTCTAGTCTTGGCATACTGAGATATATATTTCTGGGAATAGCAAGCCCAGTGATTTTGAACTAAAAAGTCCCATATACACATACTATTTTACCATATTATATAGCTTGTCGCAGTCTGAGTCTTTGTTTGCTAGGTTCTTTGCTTCAGCGTGCAGTCATTTATTGACACGCCTTTTTTCATTTGCGGGTTATTGATTGACGTGAAATGATCTTGCATATACCCATTGACCCTTTAAGCCTGACGGGGTATACGTTAGGTTGTACATTAACCTGCAACTCAAGTTTTCATTTGACCATGTATGATTTTGTGGACGCTTGGTACCACTGCGCTTTACTGTGGTTCCAGAGACGGTGGACAAATGTGATTTATGTCCATCAGATCCAAATCTGAAAGCTCCCATGCCTCAGAATATTTAACTATTGAGCAACACTTGAGCTGCAGATGACAGGGCAACCAACTGGAGCAGAATATTCTGTGAGCTCTGACCGTAAAGTCCTCTGAGAATGTCAAGGTGAACCTTGTGTTTTATGTGCATTTTCAACGAAACGCCGTTCCGCTCAGCGTTAACCACAACCCTGCTTGTCTCCTCCAGACTCCCACTCGGATGACTTTGATCCAGCCTCCACGAAGAGCAAGTATGACTCAATGGATTTTGACAGTTTGCTGAGAGGCCCAGTGCAGCCTGAGAAGGTAACCAGTTCAGTGGCGCCCGCTGTCTGCCACATAGAGGGACTCCGTATACCTCACTGTTCTTTCTCGCTCCTGTGACGACGAGACTACCAGACGTTCTGCACTCTGTCATAGAGTACGTAAGAACAAGTCTATAGACCTATATCATTATAAATTAATATATTAAAAATAAAGTTTACATGAACATAGCTGCTGAAGAGCTGCGAAGAGACATTACGTTCTGGGAACCCTCAGAATCTGGTGCACATCTTCGATGCACTCTACTGCTGTACAACCATCAGTGAAAGATGAAGAAGAAGAAGAAAAAAAAAACTTTTATGGTTTGTGTTTCTCCAAGCACTACAATACCCATGATTCTTTTGGGAGCGAATAAATGCAGCTTGTTCGACCAGATTCTTTTTTTTTCCTTTGCTATTGATTTCCTTTCCTTTTAAATCTGGTGTTATGTTACAAATAAGAGTATAGGGAATTGTATCTTGGAGGTAAAAATTCTCAAGGTAACATTGCTGTCTACATTTTGAGGAGAAATGTAGCTGTGTATTTACAAATACTATAAAAAGGAATATTTTTTATTTTATGTACATATCAAAGTTCTTTATTTGTTACAGCTATGCACTGTAAAACACAGCCTTTTTTAAAATGAAGAGAAAATTTCTTAATTCAGAATGTCAATCTGTAGTAATTACAATACTGTAAAACATATTGTACACCTACATGATGTTTAGAAGACATGATATGATTGTAGAAAAGAAAAAAAAAAGACATGTCCAATTGCTCATTTTTGTTGGAGCATGTGAACAAATGTCCTTTTTTTAAGTTATTTAGATGGGGAAAAGAAAAGTCAGCCATTTAAACGTTTGTTAATCAGTGTTTTTCCTTAAACAGCCAGTGTATAATGCATTTTTAACATGTTTTTTTCATGATTGTAAAAAGAAGAAAAGCCCCTCCTTTCCCATTTTGCTATGAATAAGTAATCATAAAGTATATATATATATATATATATATATATATATATATATACATATAATGAACCCAGTTTGATTTCATGTTGCCTTTTCTGTTGATTACTGTCAGTGGGAAGAGAGACCGCCGCATTTGAAACTTTTTAATCAGTACAAGCATATTTATCTATTTATTTTAATATTTGAAATCAAAAATATTTATGGACTCCATTTTTCATGGCGTACCTCATGAAATCGATGCTTATTTATGTTATGTCTTTAATTTGTGTTATTTAACTTATAATCAGTAGACAGGGTGTACAGGAAATGGTTTGGTGGGGGTCGTGCTACCTTCAATGCCTTCCGAAACAATCAGAACATCCAGCTATTCCGTCCAGCCGTCAGACTCTCATCCTGTTGATCTCCACTATCATGTCGGACCTTCTGGGGTTTTTATTTTCTTCTTTTCCCATCCACAACACAGAACATGAAGCAATAAAGTGATTTAGCAGGAATTTAGTTGCACCACTGTATAACCATGACATGTTGTCATCACTCCACTCATGCTTGATTATGTGAATGCCAAACAAAAGTTTACAATTTCCTTTTTCCTGAATTTTTTAAAGATCTTGTATTTGATGTACAAAAAATAAATATATATATGTGTATATATATATACATATATATATATCATTAAAATATTCAGAAGAATTACAAGATGATTAATGATAATGACGATAATGATATAAATGGAAGAAAAAAAACTATATAAGCAATAAATTATTTTTCAGAGTTGTATTTTAGCTCCTATTGTTGTGTGATTTTTGGACTTGACCCATTACCCAGTCGCTGGTAGTTAGGATTCTTCCATTCCAGTAACCTGGCGATTTATCGACATGACATGACCTGTGCCGTAAACACTTGAATTCCTCCCTGGACCCCCCCCTCCACCCGCCACCCCCACCCACCCACCCGCTCTTCCCTTTAAGCTGTAGCCGAGTCTATGTAATTGTTGTGCGTGCATTACCCTGTGACATCTGTGCAAACGTGGCTGACTCTTCGGTCCATCCTGTTTGTCCAAATGTGTCGAGTTGAAACTGTGTGTTGTGTAGTGCATGGCTTTTACAGGATGGCAGTCAGTTCACCCTCAACCACCCTGGACGCCTGCCTCACCAGCCGTCCGGACTGGCGGCCTTTAAATGGCGTTCTCTTAGCTTAAAGAAAACTACAGAACAATGTATCGCATGCTGCACCCACACACACACACACACACACACACACGAGCTCCCAGTCCAGATATCACAGCGCCGTCAACGTGACATAAAAGGTAACCTTGCGGTTTCTGGTTCAATTAATATCCCGTTTCTAGCTCGAGCCAAGTAATGAGAGAACCAGCTTCCATCACAGGAAGGAAAAAAATCTTTTGTATAAAAGCTTTGCTGATCACAGACTTTCTTTCATGGAATTTGACTGTGGAGACAAGAAAAAAGCTAATTTTTATGATGCAAAGAGACAAAAATTGGCTGAGGGGAGGATTAGAAAAAAAAAACTTTTACCTGTGTATTAAGACTTTTTTTTTTCCATTTTCTTTTTTCTCTTTACTTTCTTCGCTGTCTGTATAGCGTTTGGGTAATGGTGTCGTGTCCCATTTGATAGATGTGGCTTTAATCATTGTAATAAAAAAAAATTGCTTTGTAAATTGCCTAGAGTAGCAATATATTATAACATCTCCTGGTTCAAATTTCAACCGTGGCGGACTTTTTAATAATATGACCCATTGAGTACTTTGCCACTGCTTAAACGTTTGTTGGGTAATCATGTTTCCTTTTGGAAGGACAAATTGTATATTGGCAAATGTGTGTGTGTGCGTGCGTGTGTGTGATTTTAGGCAGGTATGTGTGCATTTCTGGATGTGCGTGTGTGGGGGGAGCTGGGTGGGGCTGGGCTTGAGGGGAGGGCTGGTTGTCGCTGTGGGTTGTTACCTGTTCGTGTCCTTTCCACGTTGCCTTCTGCCAAGTCCTTACCAATGCCTTTTGTGGTTCTACCTATTGTACTACTTTCTTGTGAATTTTATTTTTTATGTGCAATTGTCATCAGCCTCACCATGCCAATAAAGGGAAATGTGTTTGAAAATAACAGAATTGTCGCCTTCGGTTATTTTTTTCCCGTCCTTTGATTTGATCGACGTCGCTACATCATGGAGCAGCGCAGCACCGAGGAGTTGTTGTGATCGGTTGCTTTCTCCGATTACAGTCAGAGTGACGTCCTCCAAGCACTTAAACCCGGCCCAAAAGTTGGGAAAACAACTCACGCTGCAGAAGTGGACCCACAGCGGGCGCACCACCCCTCCCTCCCCGGGTCACCGTACATCAGGGGTGTCACTCATTTTCACTGAGGGCCACATCAGGATCATGGTTGCCCCTGAAGGGCCTGATTGACAGCATGAATGTAACAAAATGCAATGAAAATCAAAATAAATTAAACTACATCTTATTATGTTGTTAAATAATGGTTTCTGTATTTATTATGTATTCAAGTTTCAAATATTTAAGTCATTATTATATTAAACTCAGGGTTTGTGGTTGTAAGAGTATCCATTACCTTGGTTTCAGAAGCGGAAGCGGTTCTTTGTTTTTCTTGTAGGCTAAATTTAGCATACTTAGCTCCGTGTTTGCTGTCAAAATGCCAACGTAGATTAATGCATCCATGTGGACAGAACAGTTTACAGTTATAATTACTTTAATTTGGGTATGTCATTATAGGCATTTTGCTAAAAAAAAAAAAGGGAGGTCAGGGATTATAAAGTTAAACTCTTTCATGACTGACATCCATCTCATAACACAAAAGACACACTGTTATTTCACCTTGAGATACAAACTTGTAATTGTTTTCCCATCGTTCATGAAACTTTATTCCTTGTGCATCAATTTTTCTTTTCTTGGACATGTTGGGGTTAGTTTGTAAAGGTTTTTCTTAAGTCCATCAGTCCTGAAAAATCGTCTTGCTCATAGCTACCATTATCGGTGTGGGTAACAACGAAATGCATGATGGGAGATGTAGTTTATTGTCAATATGGGCTTATTTGAAATCTTAAAATATTGGTTTAAAATTTAAGCCAATAATGCCCAAGCTCTCGAAGGCCACATGAAATGACGTGACGGGCCACATTTGGCCCGCGGGCCTTGTGTTTGACACGTGTGCCGTACATGAAGGCGCCGGATGAAACGCGACGGGCGAGCAGAAATGACACGTGCACATCTGTCTCTCTGAAGAGGGAATAAAGAAAAGAATAAAACTGCTTAATTCATAGCTGCTTCCCTCTTTGAAATTCACATCAGTTGGGAGAAAACACTGTCGTCTTTGTCTGTGTCCACAATTTGACTCCACACCGTGATCATGCAAGTTAATTAAAAAAAAAAGAAAAAAAAAGTTGGGGGGGCACTTTCATTAACAAGATGAAGAGCTATAGCAACCTGATGGCGTGCTTGATATTCAGAGGGGCTTCATTATGACTATGACGGCCCCCCACTTCCCCTCCGACAGTCTGGCAGTCTCGCCTGGGAGCTGGGATCACACCGGGAGTCCTTTTTCTACAGGTGCAGAGAGAAATATGGGAAGAATGTGCATTAAACTTTAAGGTTGGGGGTCTGATTGTGTTTTTTATTAAGGCCGCTGCTTAGCCCCGGAGAAGAGGGAGACGGGCTTTCATTTCAGCCTGGCTGCCGTATTACAGCGGGAGGTCTCCCTCTGCTTGCCCTTTTTACAGAATGAAACTGTCCCTGGAAATCTCTCTGCTCCCTGTCAGCCCCCCCACCCCACCACCTTTTTCCATCATGATAGGATAGCTGTTTTTTTTTCTTTTATATCTGCCATGTGTCTTTTTTATTATATATTATTAACTAGCAGATAAGCGGCTATCTCTTCTCCAGTTGGATAGTAAGTGGTAGCCTTGGAGATAACACGGTTTGATGTGGCTGAGCTCTCCGAGGGACAAACACTGAGATGCTGCTGCTGGGCTGCGCGCCGCTGTGTTCTATTTGGCATCTCGCTGCAGCTGGATCGCTAAATGCTGTCGAAATCCTGAAAATGGCACCGACCGTACAGCCCTGGCTTCCGGCGACGTGGCGAAGGAAGCGCCAACGGTTCGCAGCTCGGTGGCCAAGCAGTAGACGGCAACTTTAAGATGAAAAGCCAAACAGCTTTGGCAGCTTTTCATGACTACATTGTGCTTCTACTGTCTCTCTACTGAGCCTCATGTACTCACGTAAGCAAGGCTGGGTGTGGGAAAATCAGACTTCAGTAATAAGATTAAACTACCTGAGACTAGTTAATTAAAGCCTGTGGGGTGTAAAATGAGAAACACTACTGGCAATTTACTATAAAAAAAAAAAAAAGAAAAAAAACCCAGTTTTTAATTCTCAGCCTGCAACGAGGGGTATTTAGAGCAAAAATGTCTCCACAGTATGAAAAGACAACTGTCATCGAATCAACAGATACCGCAGCTTCTGTCGCAGTAATTAAGGTTAGCTGACACTGATTGTGTCTGATTAAAAGGTTGGCAGAGAGAATGACGGGATTCCAACGTGCCAAAGACGAAGAATTGGGAAGCTGTTGGCAATGACAAAGAAACATCAAAGAACTGATGCCAGACTGTGACGCGGTGGCCGTGAAGTCTTACTTTTAGTCATCCTTCAGGATTTGTCTTTATTCAGTCTCAAAAACTTGTCTCTCTCTCCTTCATGCTGTTTGTGTCCCTCATGGAATGATTTATTGCCGGGGGATTTCATATAAGCTAACTGTGTAGCGTTAATCAGTTGCCGGGCAGAAGTCGACCCCTCTGGAGCCGCCGAGTGAAGTAAAATCAGTAACGTTTTGCCGTAACTAGAGGAAAAAAGCTACATTTGGACACGATGGCGTGACATTAACAGCTGCAGGCAGGAGCCTGCTTTCCCCAATCAGACTGCATGTACCTATCAGGCGTGATCTGTTCGGTCACATGACCCGTCCCGTTCTCCAACGGTGGCGTCTCCTGAAAGAAGCTGCGCGTTTTTGCCACTTTCATTTCTGAAAACTGGTCTTTGATGAATTTGAGCGGAATGAACCGCAAGATGTTGCTTGGCTTTCAATTACTGAAACTCCTTTTTTGTTCGCGCCATTTTTCCTTCCGCAAGACTTCTATCGTATGCCACCTTATGGGAGAAGATAATGACACTGCTATTAAAATTGCAATCTCCCCATCCAGCATTCTAGTTTCAGCAGTTTTTGCTGTTAAAGAGTAATGAGGAACAGAAGGACAGTATTTTTCTCCCCCCCCCTCCCCCCCCCCCCTCAAACTATCAACTTTGGGGACTGAATGTATTCTTCGCTAGATAATTAATGGCTACAGACAAATGGTGGTTGATTGAGCGACTCATCCCTCTATTTTCAATCACCATCTGCTGTGTGTTGCTGGCAAAAAACAATGTTAATTACCTCGAGTGTGCCCAAGACGTGGCGTATTAATTAGAAAAACAAAAAAAAAAAGGGAAACCTATAAGATTCTATTGTTTTCGTGTCTGTAATGATGTGTGGGTATTCATAGATTTTGTTGATGGATTAGCGCAGGAATCAGATCCAGATGGCAATCATTTGTTAATTTGGCCTTTTTGTCGTCCGCCGACAGATCAGTGTTGTCTTGACGCGCTTGCGTTTACCTGCCTCCTGTGCCTCCGGGCCGTGGCGGGCCTTTAAAGAACGCTGGGGCTGGCAACTCTCCGCCACACAGACGGGACATCAGCAGAAAGATGAATCTCCACTGTGACCGCGGGGACAGCCAGCTGACAGAGAGCGTTAGGGCTCCGGATGCAGACGGCCGCGCTTTTTCAGAGGCTGCATCACCTGACCAAAAAAAAAAGGAAGACGGAGAGAAAAAAGAGACATAACGGGACTTAGATGTGACAAGGCTGCAATGGCGGTGTTGTGAAATTTCTTCCAACCTATAATATCTTCCTACCCGAGTTGACATGCGTATAGCAGCAACTTCAGAAAGCCATAATATTCTGCTGCCTGACCGTTATCGCAGAAGAGAAAAGGCTAGTTTCTTGTATTTTTAATACTTTGTATGGACAGTATTTAATGCATATACATTTTAAGGGAAAAATCAAATGCTCCGAATGCCTAACATTTAATACTTTCTATGCACAGTATTTATTGCATAGGTTATTGGAGGACTTTTTTCTTCACCTTAAATTATATTAACTGTACTTCACAGAATGACAAAAGGAGATAAACGATAAAATATCAACTTTTTTAACTCCAGTGTACATTTATCTAATCAATACTTTTCTATCACCCTTTATATCCTCATATTCATCTTCATAATACAGTGATCCCTTATTTTTCGCGGTTAATGGGGACCGGCGCCCCCCCGTGACAATCAAAATCCGTGATCTGTAGCCGGAGTCCCCCGAGTCTCAATAGTGTGTTTAAAATATGTTTAAAAACCTCAACAAAGTAGCGAGACACTGCAGCAAAACAAGACAAAGGCTCAACTGTGGTCTTTCTGTTACCTTCACAGCCTCTGGTATCTGAACTGTAGTAAATAAACCGCTGGTATTGTGCTATTTTTGGCTCGTAATTAGCCGCTAACATGCTAACAACAACAAAAGAAAAAGTCCGGTTTTCTCTGCATGGAACGAACACTTTATTCTGGCACTGCAGGAACTTATAACATCACACAGGTTGTATTGTTGGGCTCCTGTTGGTTAACAGAGAATGTAAATCTATAGACGCTGGGCTGCTGTTTTCTTCTGCCGTCCCACAACACACACACTCCATTACCCATAAGGCCACATCATTACCCGTAAGGCTACCTTCTTAAAGGGGCCAGGCTGGCTCACAGCATTTCTTCACTGTGAGAGAGCACGCACAAAATCCTGTGATGTTTCCGCGATTTTTAAAAATTATTTTAATTATATTATATATTTCTGAAAAAAAGGATATTGTTACAATGTGGGAAAAAATTACAGATGAGGCTATAATTTTCCGCTACGGTAGGAAAAAATTTTAGGTGGGAAGAAATTTCAGAACAGCAGCTCTCTGGGCCAGAGCTGCGATGGCACACTGCAGATTCCCCCCCACCACGCTCCCCCAGACTCCAGAGCGTGCAGGTGGTGCGGCAGTGGATCCTGACGGGGGCCAGCGTCACGGCGCCATCACTAACGAGCTACTGTTGAGACTGGTATGTAAATGTGGAGACGATGTGAGCAGCACATCATCTGTAATTATTTAGCAATCATAGAATGGCATCAATAACAATTAGCATAATTTCCATGACTTCGGTACTTAATGGCTTCATTCAAAACACCGACAAATCAAATATGATTGTTTCCTTCACACAAATAGGTCATTTCCAGTCTGCTGCGGACTGGATTTATAACGTTGAGCAGTTCAGCTGAAAGACAGAAAGCTACCCAAGTCAATAAGATTTACTACAGAGAGTGATAATAGCTGCTCTTTTGTCCATAAAACCAAATTCAGTGGTTTTTTTATATGGTTTGTCCTGTCACATATATGGCAGTATATGGCCCAATTACAACGAAAACCAAAACAAACAGAAAACGTGAAAAATTACTTATTAAAATGCTCATTTTAAAACCAGCGAACGCCGTCGTATTTCTGAGTTCATCCGGACGACGGGAGATTCAGACAAAAGCTCTCAGCATGTTTATGCACGTAATTAAGTGGAGCTACGGTTGGGCGTCAACGGAGCCGTTTCAACTGGACCCTAGCTCATCTCCCAGTATACAAGCTTGAAATCCACAGGGCCAGTTTTGGACTGTTAACATTTTCACTTCCTTGTTTTCACTCTCTGTTTGGTTTGGGGACCAAAACTGCTTGGGAAGACTTAGGAAAGGTTTGCGGTTTGGTCACGAGTTCACCACTTTACAGTCGTCTGGCGGATGAAGCCATTACCTTCTGACTGGGCCGTTTCACTATGCTGGAAAACCTCTGCCATGCATCAGTTTATGATGCACAGCAGCCCGGATTTGGGAGCATTTGTGACACCGTTAGAGTGGAAATAAGCTGAAAAAAAGGGATCACGATCTCTTTAAATAAAGCAAAGCCTGAGGAGTGAACAGTCTCAGGATTATGTTCATAATTTTAGAAGGCTGATAATTGAGATTTCACAGGAACGATGAAAAAATCAGTGAAACGTTCCTGAAAATAACACAAGCTCTTGACCCTTGAGATTAATTTTGCAACCTCTTGCAGAGATTCACTTCTTCACCTGAGAGCCGCTGCTATGGAAAATGTACAGCCAGCGATCTGGGTTTTTTTTTTTTTTGTGTGTGATATATAAACAGTTTCATGCTGGTGGGATGTGGGCCTCATAATGGCTCCATTCAAGCACTGATGAGATGACTTAGGAAGAGAGAATCTGAGTGCACTCTCTTTTCTCTCTTTTATATGCAATTTTGATGTTTTTTCCCCCTTTTTTTTTATTTAAGCAGGGGGGGTCGATGCTGATCAGCCAGTTGTCTAAATTTAGTTTCCAGCCCCCACGCACCACTCCGCTTGCAATGACTCATGGGTGCAGGAGAGCGTCCTGCAGCCTCTGTGGAAGACCCCAACCTGACCCATTCCAGACTGCTGTGAAATCGTGAACATGAGCAGTGAAAGAAACTCGCTTAACCGAATGGTCAAAAGAGACGGACCTCCAGACAGCATCAAAGATCTCACCGCTCACATGACCTGTGGCAGATGCAGAGGAGCAAGAGATCGATAAAACTCTAACACAAGAGATTTGCTCCATCACTTCATAGAGCAGAGGCACCTCACATGACATCAAAACTGCATTTAGCTCATCTTGACAACTTTCAACTGTTGTTTTTGCCACCACAACAACACTGACAACAACATCGCACAGATCCATTCCTGTTTGGGTACCAGAGTCTGGAGCCATTCCTGCATCATCTTTGTGTGAGCATGTCAATATTAGCGTTAAAACACAAAGTTCAGCTCAGACTAATGGCATCTAAATGAGTAAAGGGAAGTAATGTTGACAGAACATTGGATGGATACAAGTATAAGTGAAAAGTTTAAAAGGTGAAGGCTGTCAGAGGCAATAAAGATGAGGGTAGCAAGGTGCTGGATCAAAAAAAGACTCCCATGAACAGAAATGAATAAATGATTGGACTGCTTTAGAAATAGATTATTTATGTATTATTCCAGAAAACAGACATGTTTGGTTCAGAAACACAATCTATAATGTTTATGGTCAGAGGCAGAAAACAGGGATATGTTTCACAATGTGCACTGGTGCAGTTACAGTTACTAGTTAAAGGACAGCAGCGCATTCACGCTGGTAATTGTGTCTGCGCAATGACAGAAATGGACCCGGATGGACCCCCATAGTCCCAGGTGGACCCAGATTGACCTAGATGCACCCAGATGGACCCAGATAGACCTAGGTGGACCAAGATGGACCTAGATGGAGCCAGATAGACCCAGATGTACCCCCATAGACCCCCAGGGATCCAGATGGACCCAGATGGACCCCCATAGACCCAGATGGACCCAGATAGACCCCCATAGACCTAGATGAAGCCAGATGCACCCAGATGAACCCAGGTGGACTCAGATGGACCCAGATGGACCTAGATGGAGCCAGATGGACGCAGATGGACCCAGATGGACCCAGATGGAGCCAGATGGACCTAGATGGACCCAGATAGACTCAAATGGACCCAGATGGAGCCCGATGCACCCAGATGGACCTAGATGGACCCAGATGAACCCAGATGGACCCAGATGGAGCCAGATGCACCCAGATGGACCCAGATGAACGCAGATGGACCCAGATAGACCCAGATGGACCCAGATAGACCCAGATGGACCACGGTAGACCCAGATGGACCCCCATAGACTCAGATGGACCCAGATGAACGCAGATGGATGCAGATGGACGCAGATAGATGCAAATGAACCCAGATGGACCTAGATGTACCCAGATGGAAGAAAAAGGGATCACGATCTCAATAGACCCCCATAGACTCAGATGGACCCCGATGTACCCCCATAGACCCAGATGGACCTAGATGGACCCAGATGGACCCAGATGGACCCAGATAGTACACTGAAAGTGTTGAGAAAAATGAGTGTGGACCGCTGGACACTTAACAACTTCCATGACTGTGCCACATAGTGAAGGTGGTGGGACAGTCATTTGTTATCGCCGAAAATGACCCAACTTTAATCTTTCATTAAAAAAGAAAGATTGTGATTGAAGACGAGTCAAATCTGGGCAATAACTGGGATGAAGCCGCCAAAGAATTTTCTGGTCATTTTCTTAACTGTGCACTACGCTAGAGTAGCGAAAGACTTCGCTACAGGCAGTATACAGGATTCAAAGCATACGATGATTGATATGATTGCTTTCACAGCGTCCACTGTACAAGCATGATGTACAAAGTGTATAAAACATTGTACATGTAGTATCTTTTCTTTCTGCCATTTTGTTCCACACATGTTTTCAGTTAGTCAATCATTTCACAATCATTTTACTTGTAAAGAAAAAGGTTTAAATAAATTGAGGGGAGGTTTTCAGCAAGAACAGCGGGGTAAATGGAGCTAAGTTTCTCAGCCTGACGTACACCCTGAAAACAACCACTGATTTCCTCCTCTGATACATAAATAGCTCCAAATCAAGGCCTTCTCCTGTCAAATTAATTACTTATCATCACAGCATATCCTTTTAATCCTCATTTTGTCGGGACCATTACCACTGAAATGCCAGTGTTGTCCTAAAGCAACACTAAAAGAAATATTGTGTAATTGAACTTTTCTGTCTTTGGAGTGTCAAATATTTCAGCCCAAATCATTCTGACTGAAGTGTATTAAAATGCACAGCCTTTCAAGCTATAATTACTGGACAAAAGTACCCCATGCCTTAATCCACATGGTAATAACACAATTAAAGTGCTGTTTCTTGGACTTGGTAATCTTCTGTGACAAGGCTTACAATTCAATTAACCCCATTTAACACTTTGTTTTAACTTCCTGTGAGGCTAATTTGCTTTAAACTTACTTCAGTTGCAACAATTATGCCATTAAAAAAAATGTCATATTTCTGAATTATCAGTTGTTTGTCAGTAAGGCGCTGATTTTCAGGGGATAGGATCTGTTCTTATCCTGCATGATGCCTTGAAGGGAAATTCTTATATCCGGTTCTTCACAAAATGATAGCGTTGTCGTTTATTGTCAGGTTGGGCGAGCTGCAAGACTGGGATGTAGCCGTGGCTCAGTTCAGAGAGTGGCCGTCTTCCAATCAGACGATTAGATGTTTGATCCCCGGTCCATCCACATGTCAAAATGTCCTCCGATAGCATATTGAACCCCCACATTGCCCCATCAGGCTTATGTGCTAGCCTCTGTAGACATCAAAAGTGATGCAGTGTGTATAGATTCTTCTTCTTTTCCTTTCAGCTGTTCCCTTCAGAGATCGCCACAGCAAATCACCTGCCTCCAACCAGCTATCTTCATGTCCTCCTACACTACATCCATAAATCTCCTCTTTGGTCTTCCTCTAGACCTGACCTACCTGGTAGTTCCAACCTCATCATCCTTCTACTGATATATTCTCTTATCCCTCCTCTGTACATGTCCAAACCATCTCAATCTGGTCTCTCTGACTTTATCTCCAAAACATCTAACATGTCTGATGTTCTTATTCCTGATCCTATCCATCCTCGTCACTCCCAAAGAGAACCTCAGCATTTTAACTTCTGCTACCTCCAACTCTGCTTCCTGTCTTTTCAGGTCCATTACAAGACGGAAAGATACAGAAGACCATTCCTGCCAGCAGCCATCAGCCTCCACAAGACATAAAACCTATTACTTATTATTATTATCAATTAATATTATTATTATTGCTGTAATATTATTATCATTGCTGTCATTTATCTATTGTTTAAAAAAAAAAGAAGAAGAAGAGCCCTTGCTACAGTGTTGAATTTCCCTTTGTGGGATGAATAAAGTATTTTTCATTCATTTTCCTCAGTGCCACAGTCTCTAAATCACACAACGTCCCATTCCTTCTTGCTGAAACGCTTTTATCACAGCTGACACTTTTGTCCACGTTCCAACCTGCTCCTTCACCTCTTTTCCATGTTCACCGTTGCTCTGGACTGTCGACCCTGAGTTCTTTAAATCCTCCACCGCCTTTATCTCTGCTCTCTGTAGCCTCACTGTTCCACTCGGGTTCCTCTTATTCGCACATAACACAGCTGTCTTGCTATGGCTAACCTTCTTTCCTCTCCTTTCCAGGGCACACCTCCACCTCTAGATTCTCTTCCTCAGGCTCCCTGCTCTCACTCTAGATCAAAAAGTCATCTGCAAACATTATAGTCCATTGAGATTCCAGTCTGACCTCATCTCTGGGGATACTCCGCTTCACTTCATCTAACTCACTGTAAAACAAATAACTCCATTAAACATCATGCCTTCAATCTCTAGTTTCACTCTGACACTTTTTTCACCTTCAGAAGATTCCTAACAAGCTCCTCCTTCAAGATAACTCCAACTCCATCCCATCCGCACCGTGATAAAACAGCTTGAACCCTGCTCCTAAGCTTCAAGCCTTTCAACCTGGTCTCCTGAACACATAAAATATCTACATTCCTTCCCTGCATCATGTCAACCAACTCTAGGTTTTCCCGTCATAGTCCCAACATTTATAGTCCCTACTTTAATTCCTAGTCTCTTGCTTTTCCTCTTTCTTCTCTGCTTATGATCACCTCTTCCTCAACTAACAGTTGCCCAATCTTTATTAACATCCTGTAGCTCGACAGCAGCAATGGTGGTCAACCGATGCGGGGTGGGATTCATGGGTCATGTGATCAGCATGTTTAGTTTGGCATATGTTCAAGTTGGATGTCTTTCCTGCCACAACCCTCTGCATTTCTCTCAGCTTGGGACCATCTCTGCACTAGAATGTATATAGAGTACATACCAATCCAGTTTATGAAGTACTGCTGGTGTGATTTGGTGAATCAGACAGAAAGGACGATATAGAAATGTAAACTGTTCACCATTGTAAAGCAAATTCACAATCACATTTAAATTCAGGAGTGCTATACAGTATGCCTGGAAACATTATTTTATACCCCTCCCCTTTTTTTTTTTTGGATTCCCTCCTCTATAAAGCTGAATCCATCCATGACACGATTTCTCATAATTTCATCGCACAAGCAGAGCTGCACTTCTTCTGACACCTACCAAAGCCCGCCTTGGATCTAACCCATTTAATCACTCCTCCCTAGTTCTCTTCTAAGCTCGTGCTGCCTGTGACATACTGAGCCGGCAAACTTTCCATGTTCGCCTCGGAGAAGGTCACTGGGCCAAGCCCAATCTAGCCTCTGAAACTGAGCCAAGATTTTCACTGCTGTCATTCAGATTAGTGTTAGACGTGAGCGCCTCTCCTAAGCAAATCAGACGGTGTGAAGGACAGATCCATTCCTCCATTAAGGCATGCCTGCCTCTTGTTAAAGACAGGCAGGGCAGTAAGTTGTAGGACAAACGGAGGTTTGTGGGAAGTCCTCCCTGTTCATGGTTGCTTTTAAATGTGAGAAACTGTTGTACCATGTTACACAAGAAGCAATTATATTTCTCTGAACAACAGAAGCAGGCTAATCCTTATAGCAACTAACTTTCCAGTTCTCTAGCTTTTCACTGATAACCAGTGTGCTGATATTTGTCTTCAAAAACAATCACAATTACTTTTCCCCCCACAAAGGTTATTCACAGGAGACTTTTTGTTCCCCCTCGGTTGACACCATTGCAAGCCAGGTACACATTGTATTACACTCTGACACACGATACGGGGACAAATGCATCTAACGCTGACTCCTAAAGGACAAAGGGAGCCCAGTGAGGCTGGCGCACGGCGTCCAAAATGTGAACCGGATACCGTTTCCACAGATAAAACACAACATAATGTAAATCCAGAGTTCGGTTGCAAATGGGAGTAAATTTGGTTGGTGGGTTTACGACGGTTCACTTGGAAGGACAAACTTGCACCTGGACTCAATCAACGCTGATTAGAAAGTGGCAGCGTGCCCACATGCACGCAACACAGCTGACGGGACGCGCGGCCCAGCTCTGGAGAGGTAAGGTGACGGTAATCATCATATGTGTCTGCCATCGCTTGGAGCTGATGCTCTCGCTGTATAATTTTGTATCACACTTTCAACAATTTGTCATATACAGTACATTCTTCCACACATCTGTGGAGAGCAAAGCAAGAAGCCTAAAAAATAATTACCCTCCTTAAATGTACACTCATGCACCCCTCCTTACAGATAATTCTGTGGAAAGTTGCCTTATATTCTAATCCAAGAGTTGTTTTTTTCTCTAAGAGCTTTGAGTTACGGGTATCCTTCTCTCTGCTTTTATTATTATTTTCCTCCAGAATCCTTCTTGTAAATGTTTGGTTGAATCATAGTGCCATTAGTCTGTAAATGGGCAACAGAAACAAGGCCAAACTTTCTGCTTATATTACTTTTTGGGTTCTGCTATATTGGTTTTAGAAATTGTTTGAGAAACATTGTTTGGGAAACAAAATTGGAAGCATTCTGGGGCCAAATAACTTCTCCTTCTATTTGCATAGATTTTCTTTTTGCGCATCGCTAACATTTTGAAGCCAGTCATCCCAGGCAAAAAACAAAAAAGTCCAGAAAACAAATGTCAAAAAGTTTGACATGTGAACTGGATGGCCCAGGGCTTAAGGTGAAGAGATGTGCCGTGCAGGAGAGCATCAGCTCGCACCGAGCGTGAACATTCTGGCCACAGGCTACAGCTGCACCTCCAGTCGTGACACCGGCGTGGTAACTAACATTTCTGGGAACCTTCCAACGCTGTTTTGGATCAATTGTCAAAGGTACATTTTGACGGATTTGCTTGATGTTGCATCCCGCAATCTGCCGCCACTGTGGCACAAAAACTCCAAAGCAAACTCAAAGGAAAATACTTGAATGGGGATCACTTCACTGAGCGCTTAAGGCGAACATGTTCATCGGTGGATGTTTTAAATTTTTAAACTATGTATCAGCTTTTGGAAGTTTTCACTTCAAAGTCTAGACTGTGTTTTATTGTATGTGCTTCTACTGTAGGTCCCACAGACAACAGCTCAGTGAGGCTTTCAGCTCACTGCTCACGTTTGCTGGTGGGCATCCCAGAATTTTCTAAATACGCCTTTGGGCCAAAACACAACCAGGGATTGTTTTATACAAAGAAAATGGAGTGGGAGCTTTTAACTACATACATGCCAGTCATAACCAGATTCCCAAGAAAAATTTTTAAAGGGCCGGCTTTGCATGCAGTGTTTCGCAGAGGGGGGTGAGCTCGGACCCTGGCTTCAACTCTCCTCTGGCTCCTGGCTGGCTCGCCAATTATGTCATGGCTTAAAAAAACTCAACAGGCTTTGAGAACAGAAAAGGGCCACTTTTAATAAAGTCAGACAATTATATAGAACACAACACAACACACCCTATAGCCTGCGTCATCACACTATATCATCTCATCCTCTGGCCAGACTCGCTGGGGCCAGAACACTGAGTCAACCAGGCTGAGATGACTTAAATGACCTAGAACATTTTGAAGTCACAAAAAACTGTTTATCACAAGTTTACTAGCGGACAAATCCCCAAGAGGTTTTGTATACTTTTTTCAGTTCATCAAACGCGATTAGTCACACACAAATGAGTGCAGGTGAGGAGGTACGAGGTGACTGGTTCTTCAGGGGGAAGCAGGCTGCCGATTTGCCACCACTGTGTTGGCAGGATCTGCAACTGACAAATCAGGCCTGAACATCTGTCTGAAATCTGTCCAGTGAGCTGTGGTTGGCCAACTTTCCCTCACAACCAAAAACACGTTGCACTGGAGAATCTTGGAAACGAAAGCTAAATGCTTTATGAGAAGTTGGGATGGTCGTGAGTGACGGCTGAAGCTCTCGCTGTTGGTGAGCTCTGCCCGGAGGAGGTGATGATACAAGGACGCTCTGCTCTGTCTCTAGAAGTTGAGGCGGACTGGTAATCTGTGCATTCTGGAAAAGTCCAGAACGGCTGTCAGCCATGTTCAATAATCCAAAATTTTCAGTCTATCAACTAACAGCAGGGGGCGCTAAGATGATCATTTATCAGTTTTAGGCCAAAAATACCAACAAAGCAAGACTAACGTTAGTGTCTGTCAACAGAAAGATGGCAAACAGAAAACCCAAGGAGAAAGGTGGATGGGGAAAATTAAGACTAAAGAAAGCCAAGTAAGTTTTAAGGGGGGTGTGAGGGGAATTGTTTTCCATTTTGGCCTCTATTTATCTTTGTCTTCTCTTTCATGGTGCATGGTGGTGCAATGTCTGTGGAATAGGCTAAAAATGTTTGAAGGATGATTGGTTGAATGGTACCCTAACTAATCACAGCTGCATTGCATGGGATAATTTAATTTTAAAAATAAGTATAATGTCAGGGTCCTACAATAGCATTTGCTAGGTAGTCTAGTGGTTCAGTGGGTGGACTCTCATATAGTGGTTTGTTAGTTCAATTTCCAGTGTTGTAATATGTTGTGTGTCCCTTTTTAGCCATTGCTTTCTCTCTATCCAATAAAGGCCACTAGAACATCTTTTAAAAAGATGCTGATATGACATATAAAACATAACCTGCTAACTGCTGCTGACCAAATGGTGAATAAACTACTCTGTTGGGTTCATAAATGTGTAAATCTGATTCTGATGGAGTCAGTGTCTCACCAGCCATGAATCTCACCACATGTCACTGGTTATGAGGCATTATTAATATTTTCCATATCAGAAAATATTCATTTCAAACAGAAAAGGGATGTTTTAAATCCCTTTATAAAGCTACTTTGTCATCTTTGACTATCTTTGAGTATTTTTGCAGTATCAACAAGATTCCAGTAGGGTGTCCTCTTTTTGGGTTTTTGGGTCACTCTAGCAGAATATTAAAACTATAAAATGTGTCAAGCAGGTACATTCTTATGCAGAATAGACCTAAAAGGCTAAACATGTAATGGAATTCAGGAAAACCAAATCTGTTTTGTTCTTCTTGTCTGTAGTCTAGGTATCAAATAATATATTTATCCAAAGCGTTAGAATTTTGGAGGTATAAGTACAGGTTTAATGGCTGTCATTCCAAGTAATGCTAATAAACAAAAGTTAATCAAGCATATGTGATATTGATATAGATTTTTTTTCTGTTCAAAATGCAAGCATATATGTATGTATCACTATAGCAGCCCCCCGGTTATTGGTGGGTCTACTTAGAGGAGGGAAAGTCCAGGGCCGTTTTTTAGTCCCACTCCATTCCCGTCCAGAAGGAAGGCTTCAGCACCAGGAAAGCCCAGCACAATGAGCATATTATTAGGAATATTACATTTGCCTATTTTTTTTTTAGCCGCTGATGACATATAAGAAAATAATTTATCGTAACGTTGTAGATGAGTCACAAAACATGCGGAAGCATAATATGTAGGCTTAAGAGACACCTTTTCAAATATGCTTGGGCCATGTTAAAGCTCACTTCCGTATTTTATTGAATGTTTTTTGCAGTTAAAAAGGGTTAAAATGTCCCTAGTAATATAGTTAAAATGTAGTACAATGGGACAGTTTTCCCAACCTTCTCCCCTGTGTGTTGTCAGGATGTGTTGGTCTGTTGGTGAAGCTGTGACAGTGTGACAGAGGTGCAATTGTTCTCATTTATTTTTTCTTTTTTTTTTTTTTTTAATCCAAGATTTTTCTTGGCCCTGCGATGGACTGGCGACCTGTCCAGGGTGTACCCCTGCCTTTCGCCCGTAGACAGCTGGGATAGGCTCCAGCAGATCCCCGTGACCCTTCAAGGATGAAACGGGTATAGAAAATGGATGGATGGATGGATGGATTTTTCTATCTATGGTAATCAGAAAAAATATATATAGTACATATTGTACTATACTTATACTTTTTATACATATACTTTTTGTGTGCTTTGGCGTCAAAACAAGTCTAGCAGCTGCAGTTTTAAGACATATTCCTGCCCTGGTTATACGCACACTCTTTAAAGCAGAGATTTCATGGTGCAAAATGCTTTATGGCACATGTAAGCCTTCCCCTCAGTAAAAATAAAAAAAAAATAAAATAAAATTCCCAGGTCTTACATCCCAGTGGAGGCACAGCACATTGTGTGACAGCAGAGAGGAACAGGGTGGAGAGGCTATTTTTACCTGAAGCCCAGGAGTGAGCTCTACACTGAGGCTGAAACAGGAGGAGAGTGGAATTTAGGCAGCACTCGGGAATGTGAATTGGGTAACGTTAATCATCTGGACAGTAGAGACATTAACTGTGCAAGAAGCTTGGTCTCTGGACATTGCATGAGCTGTTCAAATACTGACATTGGGCATGAGTGGATATGTGAGAATTGGAGGCAAAGAGAGGAAGGGCATGGTACAATTCTGCATGAGTCAGGGAGTAAGAGAGGACATGCTGTAGTGTAAATTTGTGTGTGTGTATGTGTGTGTGTATGTGTGTGTGTGTGATGGCAGCGTGCCTGTGTTGAGGTGATATACAGTGGCCTGACTTACTCTTGTAGGTGAAGTGCACTTTGCTCAAAGCTACACAGCCCCAAAGGAATTGACTGTGTTTTCCAACTCACTTTTCGGGTTGGGAAAACACACTGATGAAAAAGGATGAGGCCACAGCAGCACACTCAGTCTTTCCAGGAGCCCCCCACCGTCACACACTAACATCATTACAATTTCAGCCTCGGTGCCCTGTAACAAAACTGCACGTTTACAGTGTGCATGTGCTTTCGCTACTGTCCCGTTAAGATTTTACAGTGGCTGCTAAACAGCAGAAAACTGTGCCTTAATATGTCTGAGCATAATACCATCTGATACGGAGAGTGCTGATGTGGCATATTTTGCCGTGGGAGTGTCTGAGACGGCGAAGGCGGAGCGCCAAACCTCAGAGGGACCGAAGGGGCTTACCTTTTGTTATTATTTTCAGAGGCGCCACTTTGTGTTGACCTACTTTGGGAGCTCGGATTGTTGAGCACCAATGCAAATTAGATCTGTTGCTTCTTGCCTGCCTGTTGGATTTCAAGGATTTCCAGGCACATGATGCAACTGTGGAAAAAAAAAAAAAAAGAGACATATATTTACTGGATGTTTCATGGACACTGTCAAATTCTTCATCCCTTCTTTCAAAGGCTTATCTGGACTCATTCTGATATATTTTCCTTGCTGGCTGGTAACTTTGATGTCACTGGATCAGTGGCTCTGGATCAGGCTGAAAACATGACAGCTACTTGGTTTGCAGACAAAGATTTTAGCATTCAGCATTGCAAATGAGTCATTGTAACCTAGAGGTAGCACAACACTGCACCTGCCTGACAGGTGGGTGTCAAAAATACCTGTCACTCTGTCAGCAAAATAGCATAGCAGTCCCCCAGCAACCACCCCCCTACTCCCCCCAAACAAAAACTCCCATGTTTTTGTCAAAGGGTATTTTGGTTTTGTACACAGCTGGTCTGCAGCAGCAGAAGATAAAGACAGCATAATTGTGTATCGCCGGGAAAAACTGACAAAGACCTGTCAATATGATCTGCACGCACTTTGAACATTTTTTTTTAATGTGACTGTGATGCTTGAATCCTTGTCATATTGATAAAATTTGTAGAGTCGCAGTGTGTCTTGTGAAGGGAAAAGTATGCTCGTGGAATGTAAAAACCCTGCACCACTCCAACAAAGTTACTACTGCCTATTTAATCTTGTCATTTCTTTCTGTGTGTGTGTGTAAAACCATATAGCTGTGTGTAAAACCATATAGCTTCATTTTCACCATGCCATTTTTTTTCTACAAGAATGAAGCCAAAAAAAAAAAACTATAATCCCCAATCCAAAAAAGTTGGAACATTGTGTAAAGCATAAAGACAGAATACAATGATTGAAACTTATATTTTATTCCCAGTAGAACATAAAGAACAAATTAAATGTTGAAACTGAGACATTTTACCATTTCATCCAAAATATGAGCCCATTTTGACTGTGATGGCAGCGATACATCTCTAAAAAGTTGGAACGGGGGAAACAAAAGGCTGGAAAAGTAGTTGGTGCAACTCAAAAACAAATGGAGGAGCTTTTGAGAACTAATTAGGTTAATTAGCAACAGGTCAGTAACAAACTGCATTTCAGAGAGGACAATTAAAAATCCAGAAAATAAGGCTCAGGACTGTTGAGCAGCTGGAATCCTGCATTAGACCAGACTGGGACAACATTCCTCTCCTAAAACTGGTCTCCTCACTTCCCAGATGTTTACAGACGGTTGTTAAAAGAAGAGGAGATGCTACACAACAGTAAACATCACTTGTTTTAACTTTTTGGAGATGTGTTGCTGCCATCAAAGACAAAATGAGCCAATATTTTCTATGAAATGGTAAAATGTCTCCTTTTTAACATCTGATATGTTCTTTATGTTCTACTGAGAATAAAATATGGGTTTATAAGATTTCTAAATTATTGCGTTTTTGTTTAAGTTTTGCTCAGTGTGACCCTTATTTTTGCGATTGTGGTTGTAATGTAATAATAATGAAGTAACCCCAGCCAGTAAGGTGCAGACAGGTCCTGCTAATCATCAGTTCATGATAAACTGATGATCAGCAGGTGTGCAGGTCCTGAAAATTCATGCGTGTGTTAACACACTGCCAAGAAAGAAAGACATAAGCATTTGTGTTAGAGAAAGGGAATTGCTACTGTAATTTAGGAGGGGTTATAAAACCATTCGTGGATCTACAAAGTATTGAATGTTGGTGATACTTAGCATTGCTCACATTATGTTTTTTTCTTGGTTTTATTTTGTTAAGTAAGTAACAGCATTGTAAAAAAAAAAGATGATGTTGTTTGGCTGAAGTTGTATTTACATCAAAGACGGGGTGCTACCTTTTGCATTTCTGTACCTTATTATTGATGCTTTTTATTAATTAGAGATGTTAGCTCATATGTTGTATTCCTCATGATGTTTTTGGATCACTTGAAGAAATTCTGGAACGCTGTTTCCTTCCATTACGTTTAACTGACTTGCAACAGAAAACTATCTGAAGATGAACAGAGCTCATCCCAAAAGCAATGTGACAATCCTCTTGATCATTCCTAAAAATAAAAAGTAAAAATATGTGATCCACTGCTATGAAAGTAGCCTTGGAACAAGACAAATAATGTTTCATTAAGTCCATCTACCAGATGATCTTCAGATTTATCTGCCAGTAAAAACAGATAGTCATGTTAATTGTTTACATTCAGGCTCTGCTGAACTATCTGAGATGTACAGTCATGGATCACAGGCTCAAACTTCCTGAGAATCAATAAATACAAAACAGAAATTATTGGATTTGGAAAGCCTGACTTGCTCGATGGTTATGACGGTGGTATTGGTCCGTTACTGGCACTCGGCCGTTAGGAACCTTGGTGTAACTGGTGGTGTATTTTTTTATTACTGTTGTAATTTTTTTAAAATATTTTTTTCTTTTTATAGTACTTTTTATTTTTTATTACTGTTGGTAATGTTTTTGCCGCCGTTCATCTGTCTGTTTGTTTGTTTGTCTGTGTTCAAGATAACTCAGAAAGTTATGGATGGATTTTGATAAAATTTTCAGGAGTTGTCAGAAATGTGAAAAGTAAGAACTGATTTCATTTTGGCTGTGATCCGGAAGAAATCCTGGATTCTGGATCACTTTCAAATTGTCAATAACATTGCGGTCAATGGGGCCGAACATTTTGTTTCTCAATATTTCCGTTAATTATTGCCCAAAACTCATGAAATTTGACTCAGGGATTGACACTGGAAACCTCTATCAAATTTCAAAGGCTGATCCGGATCGGATCCAGAAGGCGGATTTTATCGCAATCTGTAAATCGCTATATGGGGGAATTGTTCCGCTTGGTGGAGGTCTGCGCTCTCCGAGTGCTTTTCTAGTTTTTCCATTTTGATAAACAGATCAGTTAAGAGGTCAAGACCAACTTTCTTCCAGATACATCACTTCAGGGGACTTTGAGAGAGTTATTCACCCTTTTATTCCATCTCATTTAGATAATTGTAATTCTTTGTATCTTGGTCTTGATCCGTTGTCTGATTATTGTCTTCAGGTTGAACGAAATGCAGCAGTTCGTCTTCTGATGGGGAAGAAACAAAAGAAATAATCTTGATCTACTCTGACCTCCTTACATGGCCTTTTGTCCATTTCATGATCCAGTTGAAACTTAAATTTTTTATTTTTCAATGTCCCCAAGGCACAGCACCAGCATACTTGTGTGATGAAGCCTAACGCTACAAGCTACAAGCTACGAGCTACAAGTTACAAGCTACGAGCTACAAGCTACAAGCTACAAACTACAAACTACAAGCTACGAGCTACAAGCTACGAGCTACAAGCTACAAGCTACAAGCTCCTGGATGCTCCCAGATCCATCAAATTCTGAGGAACAGAGTGTTTTCAGAGTGGCAGCCCTCAGACTTTGGAGCAGTTTATCTTGTAATATTAGAGCTGCCAACACACTTGATCAAAGTTTTTTTTTTTTTTTTTAATTTGGTCAGATTTAGAGGGAAATGGATGGTAAAACGTGGACAACACTGATGATGGATCTCTTGAGTTTTCAGCCGGCATTGCTGGGTCCACTATTTGCTCATAATGCAAAAGTAAACTTTTGGGATGGGAAACAAAAATGTCATAAATATTAACACAAAGCTCCAGAACCATTAATGACTACCAAAGTAGATTTTTGCAGCTGCAGGAATGGGATGATTTTGGGATCCTTGTTGACTGGTCCTGGCCCGGTCAGTAGCTTTTCACCACATGCAAACCAGGTTTCATGCGCGTCACAAACGGCTGCTGCCATCAGTGGAAACGTGCCGTACGTGGGGCAGATAGCTCCGGCGCTACAGTTAACGGTAATATCCCAGTACCAAGTGGAAATCATTTGTAACCAGGAGCTCGTGTTTCTGCGCACCTGGACACTGCTTCATCAAACTTTCAAAGAAAAAAAATCTTTGTGCACACAGACACTGGAAACTGAAACAAGTTGGGGTGTTGTGTCCACATCCTCTGAAACAGATAGAAAATCAATGCCAGTGAGCAGCTCCCTCTCTCTGAACATATAATCACTGTGAGGCTTTCTGATTTCTGAGCTTCTTCTGTTTTTGTTTCAGCACTATAATGTGTTTAATAATGCTCTGCCAAAATATTTTATTTAGAAATGAATACATTTTCATATTACGCACGATCTGCACATCGTTCCAGCTTTAAAACCTTTTCTATCCACTGACTTGTCTGCTGTATACACACAGCCGCCTGCTTTTTGAATTATGCTTCAAGTGCTTTTGCATGTCTGCGCGGTTGCCGTCTCTTATTACACATCGCAGATGTAGACACATGATTTGCAAGTGGCCATTCTGTCTTTTTTTTTTTTTTTTTTTTTTTTTTTTTTTGGAGCCCTTTAGTGCTGTTGCTATTTCTGCAGGGGATGGAGCACTCTAAATGTAGGGTGGCTTCTGTAGCCACACGTGAAATATGATTTGGAGAGGGATGTCATTTGACGGGGGCCCACTTCTGCAGTTATGACAACCCTCCAGCACTTCCTTGCACAGTCTCGACTGCCTCCGCATCTCTCCATCTCTCCATCTCTCCAGCCGTCCTTCACACATTCTCTCGCACCTTTTCTCTTGCTTATTCCTCACCTCCCGGTTGCTCTTTTATTGGGTTGCTTAAAAGCCACATGTTGCTGTGCCGCGCAGATGAACGAGAAACAGCGTGAGGGGAAAAGCAGTAAAAAGGGGGGGGTAGGAGCAACCAGATGGCTCGTAGCTTCAGACTGACCGTGTTTTTTTGTGTTCATGACACATATTAGTCTTTCATTTTCTTACATTTTTCACCCCGGTTAATTTTGCAGAGGATCTTGCCCGTATTTTAAACTCTCAGCACACCCACGTTCACACTTTTTCCTCCCCTCTGCCTGTCATGCAAAGCAAGCGACCTAATTCTAACACGAGCCAACAGTTCTTTAAAACCGCCATGTAGCACGCAACAGAGAAGAGGTGTGATCTCTGAGACTGTTTTCAAACCTGGACTGTACCTCTTCACAATCACATCCTGGTCCTTGTAATTGTCTGCACTTGAGCTACAATGGATTTCTTTCACAGGGGTCCAGAAATGAATAACTCTATTCTTATAACTGAAAAATGTTTGACGCACTGCACTTTTAATTCACCAGAATTTCAGAGCCGGAAACGTCAGTCCTTTCTCTCCCCTCGACTATAATCAACGACAGCTTCCTATTTTTGCAGATTATACAGACATCAGTGTTAAGAGAGGAATAAAAATTGCCGCCACGCTGAGTTTATGCCTGAAAAACAACATCCACGCGGAGAGCTGACGCTGCAGTTTGCACTTCCACAGAGAAGCAAATCCTGGCCTTATTCAGATACGTTTCCACAACAGGCCTATTTTGCAAATCAATCACGCGGCACAAAACAGTGGCACGGAGACTTATATTTTCTAACAGTTCAGAGTTGGAAAGCAGTAAAAAAAAAAAAAAGAAAAACCAGCGGTGTGGCAGGGTGTTTATGGAGAATATGAATGAAGGTAGCATGCAGTTTTTATGCCTTCTAATAAGCCCCCAAGGCTGGCGAACATTACGACTCTACTGTTTTACAACCACTGATGGCCTGCTCAGTACACTGTGCGTCTCCTGGGTACGTGTGCATGTGAGAGTGCATGCGAGCGGCTCGGTTGTGGGGGTGGGGGTTGGGGTGGGGTTGACGAACCCGTAGCCGTCTACTAAAAAGATCCTCATGAATGTATCTGGCCATGAATCAGACCTGCTCTCCCATGATACCCTTCACAAATGATACGCTTAATAAATACAGAAAAGTGTGCGCGCGTCGTGCACGTGCCTACGCGAGTGTCGTCGCAAGCTTTTGGAGGTTCATCATCACAAATGGATTGGGATCAGACAGGCATCCCAATGAGCGGCTACGGTGGCGTGATGAACTCATTACTGCTCACTAAAATTTTTTGCGCATTAGGAAGATGTCTGACGGTTGGTGTGTGTGTGTGTGTGTGTGTGTGTGTGTGTGTGTGTGAGACGTTCGGTGTGACTGTGCACCCAAATCACGTCACGTGAGAGCCGTGCATCATGTTTTGTTGTAGGTGTTTCTGCACAAATGTGCATGCACAGCATGGTGAGGGTGCACTCCATCAGCCAGCCAACGAGGGGGAACTGATGCAAGAAGACGAGAGAAGGCGGTGATTTCTTTTTTTTTCTTCTTTTTTTTCTTTTATTTTCCACTTCATGTAGATCTAAGATGAGGTTTGCATCTATGACCAGATGACAGATTCTTGGCCTGTTCTTGTTCCATCTTTGCAAATATTGTGTATGTATATTAGAGCTGAGCGATTTTATCAATTCTGCGATATAGATCGATATTTTATTTCCCCAAAAGAGTATTGATTTTTCAGCTGCGGGTATCGATATTCTAAGCTCCTTTCAAAACCCCCGTGTCCCCACCTTTAAAAGCTTGCAAGTAACCGTTTGGACTGTTTAAATGAATGAAACTATTTTTCTCAACAAATCTTTTTTTCATTTTGTCCAGCATTTGCAAGCTGCCTGTCAGCCATATAATGTGTAATTGATGCTTTCAGTTCAATTAATTCAAACAAAGTCATTGGAACACTCACAAGATGTCACCAAAATCACTTTGTCCCTTTAAAATTTTTCGGAAAATGATGTAAATGTATTGTAAGATGAATATCGATATATATCATATCGTGAGCCGAGTATCGTGTATCGTATCGTGAGATTAGTGTATCGCTACAGCCCTAGTACAGTGACTGTTAACAATAGATGGTCTCCAACTTGAGGAGGGGCTCATATATATATATATATATATATATATATATATACAGTCACGGAAAAATTATTAGACCACCCTTGTTTTCTTTCAGTTTCTTGTTCATTTTAATGCCTGGTACAACTAAAGGTACATTTGTTTGGACAAACATAACGATAACCACAAAGATTGCTCATAAGAGTTTTATTTAAGAGCTGATATCTTACCATTTTCCATTTTTTTTCTTGATTATAACCTAAATCACTTAAGTTTTTACATCAATAGCTATGGCATTGTACTGCCAAAAACACTGCTTTTATGCATTCAGTGTTTTCTTTTCTGTCTGTTTTAGTCACATGATGACGTTTAGTGGTACCAGGTATTAAAATGAACAAGAAATTGAAGAAAAAATGGTAGTCTAATAATTTTTTTCCATGACTGTATATATACATACATATATATATATATATATATATATATATATATACATATATCATATCGTGAGCAGAATATCGTGTATCGTATCGATTCGCGAGATTACTGTATCGCTACAGCCCTAATATATATATATATATATATATATATATATATATATATATATATATATATATATATATATATATATATATATATATATATATATATATATATACTAAAAACTGTTTTTTTTTTTTTTTAATAGATTGTTTGGTTTGTTTGGGTGCTAGAGCATTGTGCAACCAAACAGGAATATCTTTGGATGATTTATTCTCTGATAAGTGGATGTGAATGAAATTAGTACGAGACCGTTGAGACCATTTCTCCAATTTTCCTGCCGTCTCTTTTATTTGAACAACTCAAAACAAACCAAAAAAGACAGTCGTGCAACAACTGCTCATTAAGATCGCAGTCCTTCATTGTAAGAAAAATAATTGTTCCTCGGTATCCTCTTTGTTCTGACACCCAGGAGCTGAATGTACAAATCAGGTATCAGGAGTGCTTAGTCCTGAACTTGGGCCGATCTTTATTTAAGCAGCTTATAGGGTATTATTTAAACCGATCAATTTTTGTTCTTTATAAACCCATCAGTGACATTTTGTCCTACTGACAAAATAAACTGTATCCATGAACTGTATCAAAGCTGCTATTTTGCGTTCCGCTTGCTTATAAATCATCAGAAATGTTTAATTGCACATGTTAAGTTTGAATTATGTGAAGTATTTTTTGTGTGTTTGGTCTCGGCAACAAGCTAGTAGCTGCATTTAAAATTCCAAACGCCGTGTTTTTTTTTTTCTTTTAAGGTATCTCATGTTTGTTTTTCTTCAAAGTATGCACTTTGATGTCCTTCAAACCATCTGAACTGGATCCACTTTGATTAAAGGTACAGAACTCGCCTGGATTACGATCACCTGTGGTAACACACGACTCTAATGAAAGCTCCTGAACCGGCACACGGCAATTACCCACAATCATCACACACCACACGTGCTGGGCTACCAGTTATATTTGTGCAATTAACTCGAATACAATCCCTTTGATATATTTGAGACGTGAATCCATTATTTCGCCATTTTAATATGGAGAAATGTTAATTTGCAGTTGTTCCACTGGAGAGGAAACAACCAGAAACCTGCGCAGAGATGGTTTTCTTGAAGTTGATGCTGAAAGGCTGGATGTGTCGTTGCGTCGGTGCTCCAACAACACTTCTTGCCGAGAAGAAGGAACTCTTCAAACTTTCTGTGGCTGAAAGTCAGATCTGGAGAAGTGTAAATATTTGACAACAAAACTGCCTGTAAATGATGTGATAAATTGGTGGTAATGTGAGCGTTTGTTCACCGTTAATCGAATGACAGCCCTCCCGCCTGACGCTCTGACATTTTTCCACTGTGAATTTTCGCTAATGCATGAGAGTCATAGTCACATTTTTCTGTTACTGCTTCCCAGAAAATACCATCCGAAATAATCAATGACTTTCTAAAAATATTTAGACTACAGAGGGATCGATGTGAGAGATCATTCCCATTTGAGTCTAATATGTTTACACAAATAGACCATTGACGTTATTGAGTGCTCACAGGGCTCTATGTTATGTTGCCTTGCTGTCGAGGTGATTCTATTGTCAGACTATGCATATACCCCCATTACTATATCTGGTTCCTCTTCCCGGTGCACAGAGCTTTTTACATCTCATAATGCAAGGTTGAGCTTGTCTCAGAGCATATAAAACCTCGGGCTTAGAATAATGCCTGTGAAAGGCGGCGCGTGCCCTGTCAGAGACGCTTTTCTTTGCAATGTGATTATGCTTGGAGATTTTTATGTCCTGCAGCTTTCAAGGGAGAAAATATTTTTCTCTCTACTGTCTTAGTCCAAACTTAGCTTTAAATCGTACACTTTGGGGTTTTTTTTTTTTTTTTGAAGCCAATTAATTGCAGCTATATCCACAGGGAATCTGCAACAGCCAAATGTGGCGCATGTTCATGGTAGAGCGCGTGAACTGCTGCTCCTTCGTGGGCCCCGGGATATTCAGTCCTCGTCTCCCTGCTACTGCTACTTCGGTGTTTTTTACTCTCCTTTTCAAACACAAACATAAGTGCAAAGTCACTACTCGTGAGCACATCCGCTATCAACAACAGCGTTCCCCCCGAGGACTCAATGGTGCCATCAATGGTCTATTAAATAGCCATAAAAAGCAGCATGTCTCGGTGAGTGCGCCGACCGGGCTGCCACACATTCTTGAGCAAAGATAAATATAATTGGTAAATTTTATTCCAGCTTAGTGTGGCCGTAACCCTGGTCCCATGATAGAAGCGGAAAGCCAATCACATGCTTGACACTGCATCAGTGCAGAAGCTTTAGCTGTCAGCTTGTCATTGCAGCGGATGGTTAAATGACATGCTCCCTGCCATGTTTTGTCATCGATGAATTTAAGCACTGGAATGTATTTTAGCTGGTACTTTTGGAGAGTAATGCTTTCACGAATTAGTTTGTGTGTGTGTAAGTGTGTGTGTGTGTGTTATGCAGACAACATACACACATATGCAAGCCAAGTGCTCGGAAAACGAATTTACATTTTGATCAAATGGAAATTAATACATCCATCCATTTATCCGTTTTCTGCCACATATTCAAAGTCGAGTCTCGCGAGCAGCAGACGCCCAGACGACCCTCTTCCCGGTAACATTTTTTGAGCTGCTGGGTTATCCCGAGGCGTTCTCAGAGCCAGTAAGATATACAACCTCCCCAGCATGTTCTGAGACACTCTTCTGAGCTGGATGTGCCCAGAAAACCTCAGAGGAAGGTGCCCAGGAGGCATCCTTTTCAGACGCCTCAGAATAATCAGACTGGCACACTCTCCAATGCATCCAATAGCACATGGTGCAGAGAAACATAATGTTTTAATTTCTCCTCTTCTAAGCCGTGGTTGGTGAGTTTTAAAATTGGAGAAAATTATTTTGGAAGGACAAGAGAAACCAAGAAAGCAGGTGTGCCTTTCATGAAATCTGTCAGAATGATGAGCTACAAGTGTAGCACGATATACACAATGGTAGGCCAATAGAGCTGGCTATTCGCTGACTTCAATGACTTCAACACCTTTGTGCCAAAAACACTAAGAGAATTTGTCTAGAATGGAGTCTGTTGCGTTGCCAAAAGAGATCCGATCAGTCAGGACTTGGTGTGCGAACCCTTGGATGTCCAGTAACCCTGCAGGGTGGAACCTTGGCCTTGCTCTGGTTCACTCCACGGATGGCTGATCAGACTGAGATCTGCACTTGTCTGCGACAGCGCTCCTTCATGCAGGTCTCCCAGCATGCACAGGGAAACTCCTATAGATGTTCCAGAACACGGCACAGCATCCTCGTGTTTAATCAACCAAAAAGGGCACCTGTTACCTCACTCAACTCCAACGGCTGCTCGCGACGGCCAGCGCGAAATTCGAGTCATTCATCGTTTTGTGAATTATGGGTCCGCACCCAGCTATTTAAAGTCAGTCACACGGGCTCGTGCTCGCTTCCCAGCCGGTCCTCCAAGGCACACTGGAACATCTGCCACTGCCATCCTCGCACATAAGGCAATTTCACTTCGGTTTCAGACTTCATTTGTGCTTGTAGTGGAACAAGCTACAAAATACTGTCAGAGCTGGGCCATTCCTCCTCTTCAACTTGTTCCTTGTCCTTTAAAAAAGGCCAAAACCTTATTACTTCCTACTTAGTGTCAAATCTTACTGTAGTGAAACGGACTCTTATGCTCAATTTTTTTTTTTAATTCACAAATCTATACACAGATGCAAAATTGAGGCAGTGGACGCAGTAACATACTGTGTTGCTGAAGCAAGTGAGGGAGTATTGATGGTGTGTCCTTAAAAACTGAATTTAAGGTCACGCTGAATGAATGCGGAACGCCTTTATGGGCAGGCTGGTTCCCAGCAGTGAGTCCTGGTTATATATGATGAAACTACATATGGAACATGGGATGATAAAACTTCACTGCCTCCCTAATTTAGGTCAGGACTCCACTGGCCTGCATCATCCTCACATCTCAGCTCCATTCCATAACTCGTGTCCTTTTTAACTGGATTTGTCCGGCGGTACATTGCGGCGCTCCTCAAATGTGCACTCATCAGCAGGTTGGGAACTTAAACATCATGTCTGTTGACAGGGGATATATGGAGGGTATTACAGCATTGAATTAACCAGCTTCACAACATTGCTTATGACTTTGCTCACTGTGAGGGGGGGAGGGGGGGGGAGATTGCTCATAAGCCAGTCTGGTGACTGGTTGGGGCAGAGAAACCTTTTTATTCCTTGATGCCCTCCTGACCCCCTTCTTCCTCCCTTTCTGTTTCCTAAAGGCAATGCTGCAGTTGCTAAGCAACAGGGAAGGGAGGGGCAGCAGCCATTATCAAGGCCAGTTGTGCAGTGCCAAGTTATTATAGGAGCTATAATGATATGCAGATACTTGGAGCATAAATTTCTGTGTGCATTATTCCTAGACTGTGACTCGCAGACTTCAGTAAATTCCCCCCTTAATATTTTTCTAATACATTGTTAGGACATAACATTAGTCAACCATTTATTTAGTGGAGGGTTATCCCAAAGTGCATGTAGTTGTGAATAAAGCATTAAATAAAGATTTTGTTTTCGCACACCCCATTGCTCCATTTGCTTCCCCCATTAAATTCACTTAAATTCACTCATGGAGGACAAGATCTCTAATTGCCATATTTAATGTGTTAATGATTTAATTATTCTTTTAATTAATTCGCTACGACTAAATGATTGACTTAATTCAGGGGTTCTTGGCTTTCCCTCTAAGAGAGGATGGATACATGGGACTCTGAGAGATGGTTTAGAGATGCTTTTGCACATCAGATATCAGCTAGAAACCAGAACTGAGGGTATGATGGAGCAAAAACAAACAAGAAAGCAATAATTTTCTCATATGTAAATATATAATAAGCCATGTCTTTCTTTACAAAATGAATCCCCTCACAGTAGGTTTGAAACCAAAAAAAAAGCCCAAACTGTCCTGTTTATTTATGTGACTGAAAAAGGAACTAGACTTCTCCTGAGTGAGAAATGACAATGGCCCTAATCTGAGGTAAGCAGGCTCCCCAGGCTTCCTGCATGGGCGTTGTGGCTTTTCAAGCCCATCAACCACCCAGGACTCGGCACCAAACGGATCACCGTTTTTAAATAAAACGCTGTTTCATTGTCTAGTGTAGTTCATTCATTTAATTATGATTTGATAGCCAAAGAAAAGAAATTGAGCTGGAAGGCTCAAACTGTATGCATTACAAAGCACGCCAGACCTTTAATTTCTTTTCTAAAACAAATCTACCTTTGCAGACTGTGAAAATGTGGTGTGAATGATTTTTTTTTTTTTTTTTTTTGGTTGGGGGGGGGGGGTACTAAATTGCTTCAAAGTTTTACTGATAGCAAAGTAAAAAACCTCAAATGATGGATAAAGAGGCAACTGTTTAGTATGCAGGGAATAAACTGTAGAGGTTGAAGGGACGCTTTTATCTCTCTCCTTGCAGCCAAGACCTTACATTTTCTTTACATGTGCGGGGTGTCAACCTGCTCTCACTCCTAACTCCTCACATACTCACGCTTATCCAGCAGCCTAATCAGTTTACAAAGCACTGGGTACCCCCAGAGTATCTTTTTTGTTTTTGTCATCCAGTGGCCTTCTAAGCCAGTAAAGGTGGATGCAAACGGATGGGATGTGTTAATGCTCCAGAGAGGGTTAGAGGTGGCGCACAGACTATAATCTATGTCTGTTTGTAGGTACAGTTGAAACCAGAAGTTTACACACTCTGTATACAAAGACACAACCTTTTTCTTTTTCTTACCTTAACATTAAATCAAACTACACTAAACTTTTTTCCTGTTTCCTGTTACGATCCCCAAAATTATGTCTATTTGCTAAATGCCAGAGAGAGTTTTGTTCCCATCCTCCCGACAGATCTGAGGTCAGGTTTGTCGGCCGCCTCGCTTGCCTTTGCAGCTCCACCTACAAATTTTCTACAGACTAAAATCAGGGCTTTGTGAAGGCCACTTCAAAACACACTACCAGTCACCCAGTCATGAACCGTAACATTTTGTAGCATCACTGGTTTCCTGTTGCAGTCTGTTAGGTGCCAGCAATGCCCCCTGCAAGTAAGTTGCTTATATGTTGTTGTGGGTAGATCAGACACCCACTTGTGGCAGTATCTACTTCACATTTACCTGGTATCTATTTCTTGGGAAACATGATGGTAGGAAACAAATTTCATTGCTTCAAATACTCAGAACATTGGGCTTGAATGTGACAAAAAGCCGCTTCTGTGCAAATAGCACATAAGTGGGTTCCCTATAATGTCCAACAACATATATTCAATTCAGTTCAATTTTATTTGTATAGCATCTATTACAATGCAAATTGTCTCTAGGCGCTTTACAGAGACCCAGAGCATGACCCCCGAGCAAATGTCATTAACTAAGATTATAATATTAAATCCTAATCAAAGAAAATGGCAATTAAAGAAAACTCCCACAGCTGGAAAAAAAAAAAACATTTAAGCCAAACAGTGGCAAGGAAAAATTCCACTTTGAGGAAGAAACCTTGAGCAAGGACCTGGATCATATGGGGGGACCTTCCTGCTGAAGGCCAGCCGGGTAAAGAAAGAAAAGGAGAGGGAGACAGGACAGAGAGAGGAGAGCACATACATCCTGGCAATACTACACTAGACAAAATGTATAAATAATTGTTATCCATTAACTTCAGCACTAAGAATTCCAGCACGTATATTCTGACTGATTCATTGTTAGTACATGAACTACAGAGATGACTATATAAACAGATGCAGGTAGCAACACAGAGGTGAGATGGTCAGAGGACTAGATCACCGGTCTGCATGTTAGTCGGTGCCTTGAACACATCTACCCACACAGGTGGAGGTAAAGGCTGGGATGGACAGAGGATGGAACTGCAAGTCAGTATGTAACTAGGGAAACTCTGTCCTGCAAACATACAGAAAGAAAAGAGAAAAAAGGGGGGCAAAACAGCAGAACAAACTACAGGAACAATGGAGCACAGTTATAGTTATGAGGTGCTCCTAATTAATGATGGATTGAGCTGAAGGAAGAAGAGGAAAGGAGGAAAGGGAAAGAGCGGAGAAAACAGAGGTGGAGACACCGCTCAGCAGATTATGTTAGCATCCCCCTGCAGCGTAGGCCTATAGCAGCATAGCTATGACAAGGCTATGATTAAGACGAGCCTACTCTAGTCTTAGCTCCTATAACTATAGCTATAACTATTATCCCTAACACGCTATTATTTAGGTAGCTTTACTAAACAGAAATATTTTCAATTTAGTTTCAAAGATGGAGATGGTGTCAGCCTCCTGAACCCAAATTGGTAGCTGGATAGTTCTATGTCTCTTTTGAGTTAGTCCCAGCTTGAGAGGAGACCCAAGGTATACTCTACTATCCTACCTGATCAGATGACAAACCATCTAAAGCAGTCATTCCCAGACTTCAGAATACCATGGTCAGTCAAATTTGAAATGTGAAAAATCTCTTACAAACCCCCAGACCTTTCCTCACAACTGTGATCAACATACAAGACAAGAAGCTACTGTGTATCCCAATATTAATGTAAGGGGTCAACAAATAAGGTGACACTTGTCATATTAGGTTAAGATGACAGTAGAATAATACTCAGTTGGTTTGTTTTATTACTTCTAAATATTTTAAATGATGTCATAAATATTTTACAGTAATTAAGAATATATATTTTTTTTAAAATCAAGGATTTAAAACATATTTTTTTGTTTTTAATGACCTCTGGCCATTATTATTTTTAATGGCCCAACCTGCAGTACCAAGGTGGCCGCAGCCCACATTATGGGAATCACTGATCTAAAGCAGTGGTTCTCAAACTTTTAATACTGCGTACTACCTGAGAAACTATTCAGCTCTCTGAGTACCACCATGATGACCAACTTTAAAATATAGCCATATATGCCTTCTCAATTAGCTTTGCACAAAGGAGAGATGCTTATTCCTTATTGTAATTATCTATTGTTACCTGAATTTTGTTTGAAATGTTGTATTTATAAAGGATTGTATGTTTCCAATTTTTTTTAAAAAAATAAAGTGAAAATGTGGAAAAAATGTGGATAGTCATGACATTCCACCGTGTACCAGAGAGCGCTTGTGTACCACCACAGTTTGCGCGCCAGTGATCTAAAGGATAAAGTGGGTAAAACTCAAAGTTTTAATCTCAAAAAATTGGAATGCCAGCTTTTGGTTTTGAAAGAAGTGCATTCATCTGTTTCTTGATGACGGAACAGTGTGATGGAGTTGATAGGACTATCACATAGCGCAACTCCCCTTCTCACTATCCGCGGGTGTTTTCTGGCTAAATTACTGGAATCCATTGCACCTCATTTGTCTTTTGTCAGCTGTGAGGGACCCGCTGGTGTCTAGACTAATCTGGATGACAGTGGATTTGTTTGGTAGTTGGAGCACCGTTGTAAACACCATTCTTAACTCAAAAGTGTCTAAAGCGTATAGTCTATAAAACCCTGGGACTTCTGCAGAGGGAAGTGTTTAATGGTGATAGGTGCAGGAATGTGTGTGAAAACTTTACTTGTAGTCTTGAGTTCATACATTTAAAAAAAAAACAAAAGCTCATATTCGAGTAGGTGAGTTAGCAGCGAGTGGAAAACCTGACAGGAGACCCACAGAGGCTGTCGAGCCACGGGTGTTTACAGTTAAAATATTTGCCTGTCTGGGGGATCTGAGAGGCAGGAGATAAGGCAGAGACAGGCCCTGTCATGAACAGAACTGTCTCCCTCCCACCCAAGTCCTCTTTATTAAAAGAACATTGATTTCTCTTAGCCTTTGATAATCCCCCCAGCACCACCACCAGAGTCTAATCAAAACACATCAGATGTTTGCTTCTCGCTATATTGAAAGAATCTCTTGCTCTCAAGCTGCCTTGTTCTGCGGTAGTGCTTGTGAAAAAGTGTTTGTGTTCTTGCGACAGTCTTAAATGACCATCAATCTTGTGCCAACTCACCTTTTTTTTCTTTTTTTTTTTTGGAAAGCATTAGCATTTCCCAGAAAAAGAAAAGTAGCTGCCATCATTCATGCGCAGGTTAACTTCCTCCAGTGAAGCCTCTTGTCTGAGGACATACGGGTTTGCGGGGACCGTGCGTTCGCGAGCTTGTACACAGACGCGCTTGCTCCCCACCTTGACAGGTCGTATTATTTCACCGTGTTCCCATGGTGACAGGGTGTTCCACATCAGGAATGCGGGGTGGGTTTGAGCCGTGGACTAAGCAGACATCTGGGCTCATCTCCCAGTTAAGAGGTTGGGGCCCCTCCTGAGCCCGGTGATGAGCAGAATTATTTTTAATGGATCTTCATAAAACCATCTGTATCGGCGCACCTGCACACTGGAAGGCTATCGACAAAATTATTATGACCAGAGGGCCCAGAAATTGCTCTAAAATGTGTAATCATTTTGTTTGTTGTAACCGCGGCCTCCTTTTCCTTCCGCGCGTCTGTACTCTTTGGGCCCAGTTCAACAAAGCAGGGCCATTTCCCTTCTCCTGGACCACCATCATTTCTGTTTGGACTTGAGGTACCGTTTCCGACATGTCACAGGTCCCTGTTCTGCATTCAAAGATGCTTTATATCAAATGTCATGCAAATGGCCTGTCTGACCTGGCCAGAGGTGTATTGTCTATAATTGATAAAGGTTAACTGCGAGTGTTAATTTCCACAGATTGTAGATGTAATCAAGCTGATTTGCCATTCTAGCGCCATAATGTCCCGCTGTGTTTCAAAGCAGCGTTGAAAGCGGTCGGCCGACACGTTGGCTGCCTGTTGAAATCGCTGATGCTAAATGTGCACTCTTTTGAACCAAAACCAAAACTGGCATGAAAGAAAAAAATCCACCCATTAGCATTTCTCTGATTTGCCAGCATGCTTTTTCAATATCTTTTTGATTTTCACGTTCTACCCAAATCATTAAACAATCTACCTCAGAGAGCCCTCAGAACAATCTTATTTGGCAGGTTTCTGTCACACACATTCCCCCGCTACTTCTTTTTAGATTTCATTTGTATGAAGATAAAGCTGATGTTTTATTTATTTTTGCCCTCTGAGATTGCCTGCAGGTGCCCTCTGGGTGTCATGATTTACACTTACAAGTGAACAAAAAAAAAAAAAAAAGGCTACTGCTCTTGCATCTGCTGGCAGAAACTTTAATGAAACACAGTGAGATGAAATTTCACACAACTTCTACCTGGTTGGCCGTATCATTTAGCATTTTAAAGTGCTTCATTACAGCTTTGATAGTGTCCTGTGGGACATCTTTGTTTTGTTTGGAACTTGACACATGGAAAATAAAGTGTAACGTTACTCTTATTTATTAATTTTTTACCTAGTTTAGATTAAAGCTTGCGACATCAGACGACATGTGATCCGACCTTATGTAAAACACTATCAACCATACAGGTAACAAAGACAAATATTATCTTTGGTCTGCCTGAAATCATTAGCAATTTCAAGTGACTTTAACGCACCTCAACAAATTTAATCAGAATTGAACTGTTTTTATTAAATGTACAAAGTGGTTTGTCTGCCTCTCTGGCAGAAATACAACAGAAGGAAAAAAAAAAGTCCTTTTTGTAGTTAGGATACCAATAAAATAATCTCCAGAGAAAAAGACCTACATTGTTCCCTGAGATTTATATTTGCTTCTGCGCTATGCTTTTAAATTTACCAGGAATTCTAATATATAGTGATGTAATTTAGCATAATAAGTACGGAAATTTAAACTGATGATGTCACAAAAGATGATCGTTATTAAAGAATATGTATCCATGTATCAGTAGGTAATGAGGTATTCATAGACTGAATGAATAGTTTATAATAGGTATTATTACTTTTTCATGAGTCATTCCTGTTAAAATTCCTTTACCTTGTAAAATGAAGCCTCATTCTGAGTAGCTGCTCAGTAGTTCTTCATCACGTAATGATTACACCATCATTTTCTGGCGTAATCTTTACACGAGCTGGGATGTAAAGCGCTGCATAATGCTGATTAGTTACTGAATAACTCTTTACCTACCGTCCCTCTGTACTTGTAGGTAAAATGAAGCGCCACGCTGACTGATGCTCAGTTATTTCCCATTCATGACTTTGCTATTGCTGACATTTTTGCTTTACACCAATTAGTGAATTAGTGGGCAACGTGGGGTTTGGTGTCTTCCTCAAAGACACTTTGATATATTAACTGGGCCAGTTGGACATTGATTCATCGACCTCCTCGCTGAAAGATGACCGCTCTACTTCCTGAGCTTCCCATGACTAATATAGATACACTGAATCAGAACAACGGTTTGGATTTCCCAATATGTCTATTCACTGCAAAGACATCCTTGTAAGAGCTGAAATATCACATTGCACACACTTTCTTAACAGTAAATCAGAGACAGACATTTGATTCTCTTTCATGATACATGTAATATAAGAAGACAGAATATACGAATACAGACAGAATAAAGACTACAATGTGCAGAATTTATACTAGTTTAAACTGTAAGGAGACAACAAGGCAAGTTTCTTTAGTTAGCCTAATGATTCTTCAGTTAGCGAATGATCCAGGCACCTTCTTTTTGTGTCTGCTCAGGCTCAGTTGGACCTTGGCAGTGACAGATAATGGATTAATGATAATATGATACATATACAGTGTGCAAACCTCAAGATGGCATAATTCTACCTCCATACAGGAAACATTAGAAGGCAGGCTCTTGGCAGGAATCACAACAAGTTGTTGTTCAGTTGAGCATCATTCACCCGGTTTTTACTTTTTTGTGCACTCTTTGAACAGCTTCCCTGAAGATAATTCTGGAGATTCAGGGCCCGATCGTACACTTTATACTGGCCTCTACCCGCAAATTGTATAGAAACCTCCACTAACCGCTACTGCAATCTTCCGCTCCCTAAAGCCGCTACCCGTTCTGCCGACTCCCTTACTCACTTGGTAGGTGTGGAAATGGGTGTGTCTTTTGCCCTTCCCGCAAACTTGGTATCTTGCGATCGCGGGTTTAGGGTTGCGGGTTGTCAGACCACCCGCGTACAAAAACACGTCCAAATGGGATCAATGTGCGTCCACCTGGTCACATGTGGACGTGCACAAACGGCTCTACCTCTCGAATTAACTCTTGTATGAAAAAGCGTGATTTGGCTTCAGTTGAACCCCTGAGAAAATTGCAGAGATCGTCTTAAACGGCTTGCTCACCAGTTAAACCATAGACGACCAGAGCGTGTTTACTGGGAGCGCACCAACTATCTGGGACTTTCAGGTAGCTGATAGGAATTGTCTGTGTAAAAATATTTTTATGTTTATATCAGTGCAGAGGAGGAGGAAGGAAGGAAGAGGAGGAAGCTGCTCCGATCTGAATGAAAAGCGGTAGCCAAACCCTAACCCCTGCTCTTAAAGGCAATGGCTACCGACGCACTGATTGGTTTAACAGGTGGAACGCCCTAACCACTCCAATGCATAATGTAGCGAGTAGCACAGGTGGGATAGCGGGTTTAGCAAGGTGGAAGATTGCGTTCTTTGCCCCTCCTGCTACCCGCTATCCCTAAATAGCGGCTCTAGGAGATCTGGCGAAAGATCGGGCCCTTAGTTCTCAGCCAGGTATAGGAGACTTTCAGACCAAGAGTGTGGATTATTTTTGAATATGTTGCAGGACATCGGGTAAACAAAGAGCACATAAAGATATGAAACGCCCAGTTCATGTACTGTTCTTATTTCCATAAGAAAGCACATAAGCACTCCCTTACCCCTATTCTCGTAGTGTGCGTCAGTCACATGCTTGAGTTCAGCAGCACAAGAAAGAACCTGGGAAACAGTAAATCTCATGCTTTGCTTTACTTGACTAGTTATGACAGTAATAAGTGCACGTCCACATGGGTAAAACTCCAGCATAAATCCAACAGCTGTGTTGCAAAATCATTGACAGTGAATTCTAATGAAAAAGGAAGTGGTAAATATCTTCTTTGGGTCGTACTATCATAAGGTGCCTGGTTCTGTGTCTATTTTTGGTTAAGCAAGGGAGAGTTTTAAGTAGGACCGTGTTCAAAGCTGTCTCCGGAGCATAACATTCAGAAAGACGATTAGCTCCGCAGGACGTTCCTGTGTGTGCCACGCAGCCTCCTGCAGGAAAGACTACAGGCCATTTTCATTTTTTACAGAGGGTGTCATCTTTATTATTACATAACTACTATGGTTGGACATTATTTTTGGCTGGACAAATGACCTGCTCCAACGAATGGGAATGCAACAGTCACAACAACAGCACCTTTCTGAAAAGTTCAGAGATTTCCAACTAAAAGAGCTTCAAGTCTTTTTCCATCGTGTCGCCCTTGTGATGAAAATGTCAACTATAAGAACATTTATTCCAAATCAAGAGAATCATGTATTTACGTATACATTTACATTACCAGCTCAGAGTGAGTGAGAATTCATTCTGATTGGCTGATATCGGCTCACTCTGTTCTAGGTGTCATGGTCACGGGAAGCATTTTTATTCTGCCTGGCCTTTTATTTTGATTATGTGTAGGATATTAGGGTCGTTGTAACCTTAGATATGGACATTACAGCGATGTGAACCTTTTGAAAGTCTGCTCAGTGGGAAAATGTAACGTTTGAAGTTGTTTTGGTTGCGTAATTGGCCCTGATTATTACAACAGTACAATTCTGCTTGTGACTCATGAATTACTTTGAATACCTTTAATGAGTTTTGAGATTAAATGCCCATCTACTGGTCTTTCCTTTATTAATCTTCAGAGGGAGATGTCTCTGATTTGAGGATGGAAGAAGAGACTCTTATGAGGTGTTCTGCATCAGAATAGTCAGTTTTTACTGATGTTGTTGATCTTCCTTCAGTAGAGTTTGCAGCTTGGCTATAAGTTTGTCTCTAACCCCACTGCGTCTCTCACTCCTCTCCCAGATTGATCAATTTCCTCTCATTTCTATTTCCCTGCATACTCTCTGCATTGTATTCCTACTGGTATGAATGCAGATGCTTCAGACCCCCAGAAGGAGAGCGTTCCTGAAGAGGCTGAATGAATGAGGGCCCCCTGTTTGTGTGAGCACCACCAAGTAGTGTAGCAGGCGCTGGATGGCACACACAAAAGCTTTCCCCCATCTCCTTCTGCAAACTGCTGCCAGGATGTGGCATGTGTGCATCCTTAGATTCGGGCAAATGAGTTAATCCATAACAAGATCTAACACAAAAACAATCAAATGGGTTTTACTCCTCAGTGACTTTGGTCCAAAGGGCATTAACCTAACTGAAGGTGAAGTTACTGATGAGACCAGGCCGTTATTATCTCCTCCACCTTAATGTCTGCAGCAAACACACATTGGGGTGGCATCCCCGTGTTTATTCTCATTATTTTCCACCAGCGTTTGGTAGCTATTTCACGTAATTACTGGTAATGAATTTGTGCATCCTCATTGTCCTTTAGAGCACTTAAAATGGTCTCATGTCAGGGAGTGAAAAAGGGGGGACAGACTCCAGACAGTTTGTTTTTTTTTAATGTCTGTCTGATCTGTATGTGCCAAGAAAAACATTGTTTTCCCCTTCTTTTGTTTATTCCATTAACTTAAAGCTTTGTTGGAGGAGTAATGGAAGCAAAGAAGAACAGGTGATGGGGGCTAATTAGTCATTAGTGGAAAGATTAGGGTCTCAAATGACAAGTGCTTGCTTTACAAGGTCATAATTTGATTAAAGTCAATGCTGGTTGATGGGAGAAGCTTCTCTGCGATGATTAACTTGCCCCCCCCCCCCCCACCCCACCCCCCCCCCCCCATTCCTGTCTCTTTCTCTTCCCATGTTACCAATATGATCTCTAATTTAATCATACATATAGAAGTGGGCATATGTTTTAGTTCACATGTGACAAGATGACAGACTAGACTAAGTCTATTGAGCTGGCTCAGTATCTGATGGGGTTTTTTTGGTCTTGTTTTCGAGAAGATGATGTGAACAGTCTGGACCATAAGTAAGAGTTGCTTTCAGTTTAGAGGACAGTATAGAAAGAAACAGATTTTGTATTTTCCTCCAACGAAATGAGTTTATTAAGATACCTGGGTCAAAAGTAGCCTTGGAGCATTACACTGGATTCACGCGGGTGCGTTGCAGCAGCGCACAGGAGTGGTTTCTTCATCATACCAAAAACAGCCAATCAAATTTGTTCCTGATCGCTACACAAATAAACTGCATGCTTTAAATTAGTCCCGCATTTGTGTGCGATTTCATTGGCTAGCTCTCTCCATGTAGCCACAACCTGATGGGTTGATGAATACGTTGAAGCGGGAAAAGTTGAAAACTTTTGGTGGAGCCAATACAGTCATTGGCTGCGCCCACAATTCACTTCGGCAACGGGTGGCGTCCCCACCTATTCAAAGTGTAAGGTGATGGATGCAGACAACGGATGCAACGTGACTGTGTGGGTCCAGCGTTTACTCCTGTAGCATGCCTTCAGTCAACATGTTTAATCTGTCAGGCACCATGCAAACTTCAAACGTTACAAACGTGACAGCGCTTGGGCTCTTTAATCAATGGACCAAAAAGTGCATAAATATCTAATCAGTTGGCTGAGGGGTGCTTTAACTGTCAAGAAGTCAATTACGTCAGCAGTCTCTAGCACAGGCATATCCCACATATGCATTTATTTGGACTCCATGCATCTTGACCTTTGCCTTTCACCTGAATCGCCCACTTTCTCGATTGTTTACTCGTTTCTGTTCACTGTAATCAAATATTGATAGGGGTCAGTTACAGACCAAAGTCACTCCATCTCAATTTTTAATATATAATATTGTACCACAAATGGTGTTTCCCTCCACTGCGATAGTTTTGAAGGCAAGTGGTTCCCTACCCGTCCCATTGGCTGAGTATTCGGTTTATAAATGTGTTCCCCCTAAGGTCCATTGAAAGTCACCCCGTCGCCTCATATACCGTGAACCGTGCCACCTGTGAATTACGAACACACTCAAACTCCCTTCAAATATCGAAGAGAGTCAACATATATCCAGTCTGCATCATAAGTGGCCTTTTACAATAATAACCTTGAATATCCTTTTGAAAAGAATGAAAAACTGGAGCGGGGCAGAAATGAGTGAAGGAGGCTTGGAACGCAACGCTGTGATGGTGAAGTGACTAGAGGCCATGGGTGGGATATTGAGCCTATCTCATGTATGTTTAATACTCACATGGATGATGAGTCAATTGAAGATGCAGGGCCACTTTAGAAAGGTCATATAGCATCAGAGACAGAAAGCATAGCTATGAAAAGAGAGACTGCAGTATGTCTGTCTGCTGTATATATGTTATGCTATAGAGGTTTCTGAGCACACCTGTGTGCATCTCGGATTTACTTGTCCATGCATTTCCATGCCCACATGCACTTCTGTGCCCTGCATGCTGGACGGATAAATGTTTCCTTTTCCTCAGTACAATTTTATGAAGTATATTTTTACCCATGAAGGGTCCATGTGTCTTTGGTTCTGCTCATTTCTCCATCTCTTGGCAGGGCTCTTTTATTTTGATGCCCCCTTTGGCGAGGCAGAAATAGCTCCTTGAGGGTGTCAGTGGCCACCCCTTTAACAGATGAGCATATCTGGAATGAGCTAAGGGGCCAGCGTCGCTCAGACAGATGTGGATTGAGCGTTTGAGTAATTAGCCACCACCTTTTTGCTCATATGTAAACACACGGGAGCATTTTTTTTTATTTTTATTTTTTTCCAACCCAATGCGAGCAGTCTTGAGATACGTGCTTGTGTTACCCGGTTTAAATTTAAAGGAAACATGTTTTGGCAAACTGGCAAATTAACTTTTCAAGAAAATGTATTTCCTTTGTTATTTAAAATGTGCATAAATGTAGCCGGAGAGAGTTGACAGAAAACCTAGAACAGAGATGCTACAAATGTCCCAAGAGGGACTGAAACTGGAGACATGGGCATCTCCATCCTCAAGCTATGAACACATCACATAAACTATTATAAAGGTAAAAGTAGGTTGGGAAACAGAATTGGGATATTTTAGGATTGAGCACCAAGAATAATTGGTGATTGTTAGGTTAAATCTAACTAACTAAAAGACGGGAATAGATTCAAGCATCAAAGTTAAACTCGAAGCTCTTCCATCCGCCTCTCTGACCTCTACGCTCCTGCATTTCATGTTGTAACACAATGCAGTTAGTGTTGAATGTAAATAATGCAGTGCAGAATCATCCCTTGAAAACATAATTTCTATTATTTTCGCCACACAAAACTGGTGCAGAGACACCCACTTTATTATCCATAGTATATTTCCTCCAGTCACGCAGTACCTTGTGCTAGAAAGAGTATCAATATGAAGAGATCACTGAGGGGAGTCGCATCTCTTGTGGCTTTTTGAAGGCAATTCCGCCGTTGCTTATTTTAGACACAGCTTGCGTCCAAGGCAGAAGGCAGGGTCACTTTACATGGAGGACCAAACCATGAAACTCTATATGGGACTGAATAAACCTGTGCAGTTGGGTAAATTGATGAGCTGTTGCCTCTCTTCCCTGTCAGTGGCCTTATAATGGGTTAGTAAATCTGCCTTTTAAAATGGTGCATTGTTGACTGCAGTTCATGAAAAGGGTCAACGCATTAATTTCCTGATTGAACTGGACATGAAACAGTCTTAAAATTAGATGTTTGAACTGTGTTTCACCTCAAGGATGAAGGTACTTTACACACACAAAACAAAAAAATTACAGAAGGGGGAGAGAAGAAAAAAATAAATAAAAACAAACAACAAAAATGTATACAAATAATATATATATAAGATAGAGAAATGGAGGCTGGGGCATGGGGGGAAAAGACCCACCCTCCGCACCCCACCTCTTGTTTTTAATGCACTTAGCAGACACACACACACACACAACACACATGTCAGGGGGGAGGATGGGGGGCTGGACTGGCCGTATTGCCTTTTTTTTCATCCTTCCCTGCCCTGCGGGGGATTTGGGGTGTGGTCGTGGGTCCTGGCCACTGGGGCGTGTCCCTGCTTTTGGGGGGCCCTCAGCCAGTGGGGGCCTCCCTACGCCTGTGGGTGGACCCGGGTGCGCCCCTGCTGGTGGGCTGGGTGCCCGGTGGGGGGTCTTGGGTGGGGGGGTGTTGGCTTGCTGCGAGCTGGTGTGCGTTGGTTTGGGGGAGTGCCGTTGGGCCGTCCTGGTGCGCTCTCTGTCAGCAGTTGGTGGGGGGGGGGGGGGGCTCGGCTGTCCTTGGGCTGCATGGGGTGACGGCTACCGGGTCTGCATTTTCTGCGGTGCTGCTGCTGTGGGCCGGGGCCTGGTAGGTGTGGGGGCCTGGGGGTGGGTGGGCCTCGTTGTGGTTCTGGCCTTCTGGGTGCCCCGCCTGACCCCCCTGTCAGTGGACATATGCCTCAGGGGTGTTTGCCCCTTGACCTCTTGGGTCGGGGGGCAAGGGTCCTCTTGGGCCAGTCTGGTCCTGGTTGATGGGAGTTAGCTGGCGTCTTCTTACCCGTGGGAGGATTTAAGACGGATTAAGATAAGGAGAGTGGTGATGACAGTTTCCTTGGTACATGTGAGTGTATATGAAAATGGACTCATTTATGCTTTACACCCCTCCCCCAACACCCCCCTCTACTGTCAACACAATCAATCGATAATGTTTACATCAATTCTCCATATACAGGTCTGTAGCTTGCTAAAAGGTGTTCATCCAGTCTTCTTGTTAGTAGTTTCTGCTTCCTACATATTATCTTGTAAGTTTGTTCACTGTCACAACACAATCCACTACACAACCCCCCCTCCCACTTCACAACCCAGCACACACCACACCCTCACTGTCGCGTCTCTTTAACTGTCTTGTCTTTAAATGTTTCACTGCTGGTGTTTTTCTAGTCCTCTCTGACGAAATCAGGATTTATCTCAATAAAGGATGTTAGAATTTACTGCCAGAGAGGACTGGTGAAGAACACATTCACCCTTCACACTCCCACAAAAAAAGTCTGCTATAAGATTAAATTGCATATACATACTAGATGGTTTGGCTAGATGATGGCTCTAACCAAGAATGCAGACAAAAAAAAAAAAGGATGAAGGTACCTTGTGGAGTGAACACTTTAGATTTCGTGGGCAAAAAACAAAAATCTTGATGAAGAGAACAATTAAAAGTTCGAGTAGTTTATCTTTTAAAGTGGTCAAGGGCTCATGCACTCTGTTGAACTTGCACTTATTGAGCCCTTTGCTACTCTGGTGATAAATGCTTAGAGACAACAGCATAAGTGAAACAAGCAAATGAGCGTTACCAATAAAGCGAGGAGGACAAAGTAGTGTTTTTTTTTTGTTGTTGTTGTTGTTCTTTGCTAAGAAAAAAAAAGGCATGTTTGAGAGGGAGGTTTCTGGCAGTAGAACAAACCAGTGGGTTTGTGACTCCAGAGAAATCATGTAATGATCTGAGGTCTTTCACTTTGCATTGAGAAAAAAAAAACAAGAAAAAAGAGGGAAGGGGGTGAAAAGAAAAGAAAAGAAAAAAAGTTTGAAATTTCCCATTTCGACAATGTCTCGTGAGAAGATAGAATTGGGGGGAAATAAACAACCTCTATTTCTATCTATTGGACCATCCAAAGGCACATCAACTATTTTCTCTCCTCTTTTCCCCATCGTCACTGAAAGTAATCATTTTAGAATTGATTTTCATGGCTCAGAGAGAAATAATGGGAATTTTTTCTAATGTAGAAATGTATGTGTTCCTTTTGGTTAACCAGAATAGACCATATTTCAAGCTTGTCAGTTATAGGAGTAAAAATGCTTCTCATCTTATGCTCAACTTTTTCTTCTTATTCTATCCCCACTGTCCAAAGTGACAACTCATCATCTCCAAAAATCAATCATATAAATCTGTGTTCTTTGAGTTTTTGAAGCGATGGAAGAAGTTCGGTTCTTTCTAACAATTCCTCTGGTCCACAGTTGTCTATGTTTTTGAGAAGATAAAATGGCATGCCAACCAGCAAATCAATCTTTCTGGTGACAACGGGGATGGGAGAGCGGCAAACGCTTTAGCGTGCCCCACTTAGCACTGACCTAGTACGTTTCCATTCATCACCCGCACAAACTAGCTCATTGCCAAGGGGCCCGAGCAAAATCTACATGTCCACACATAGCACCTGTCGAAGCCCCGCGGTTAGATCTGATAAGCCGCCGTCCACATGCCTGCTTCCGTTGCTCCGCCGTCCTATTGGTCCTCTTCGCCCACTGCGGTTCACAAAAACAGAATCATTCCAAGAGCAGCAGCTCTTCTCCCCTGGATGAGCCCAAATCCATTTACCTAGGGTTTATCCATCAGCAGCTGTCGAGTGTGTAACACTCTGCCCAGGTGCCATTACTGTACCATTACATACCAGATTCCCCCAGTTTATTACCACTATAGGAGCGTGTCAGCTATTATTAATGATAGCTCAACCCCTGCCAATGAAAGGGAGTATTGATTGACAGAGGAGGTGAGGAGTTTGGGGATTGCCCAGACATTAATAGTGTTTTTTTTTCTGGATTGTAAAATACTGCAGCTCTTCAGCAGCGTTCTGCAAACTTGGGGAAAAGTAGACTCTATAACTTACACATTTACTGCCATTTTAAAAGTACAATTGCTGCTGAGATTCAGGCATGCAGGATCTAATGCAAGGCTCCATGCTTCTGTTGCGTAATTTCTGTACAAATGTGAACCCAGACCAGGGCCGGCTCTACCCAATTTGGTGCCCTAGGTGAGATTATACCCCGGTGCCCCCCCCTGAGCCCACTGCAATTCAATGACAACAACCAACTGAGCAATCACAACAGTTTAATTTGAGCATTTGAACAACGGCAAACGGCAACGGTAAAAACAGTTACTTTCAACTTAACTTGTATTTTAACTAAAAACTACAAGTTTACAGAAAATTATTATTTTATTACTATTTTCCCTCAAGGCCAAGGGGGACTGGCGGCGTGGCAGCGCCCCCCCCCCCAGCAGATGGTGCCCTAGGCAACCGCCTGTATCGCCTATGCCAAGAGCCAGCCCTGACCCAGACTAACAGTTATTGTATCTTCAGCAGTAGGGGTGTGTAAAAAAAAATTGATTTGGCAATATATCGCGATTTTTCGGCCACCCAATATAATATCGATTTTTCAGCTCCTAATATTGATTTTTTTTTTTAGGAAAATTTTATTCTTATTATTTTTTTATTTATTTTTTAAATGTGCAAAATCACTAATAATAAACAATAAATAGGTTGTTTTGAAGCAAATAGTTTGTCCTCTGAATGATCAATATCATCTGATGAACATATACAGCAACTTGAATTTTTCATCCCTAATTTTAATTTTGATATTAACTAGGGTAGAATATCGTAATATATCATGATATTGTGATATCATGATAGCATGATATCACGATATTAATATATCGTGATATCGAGATATCATGATATTGTGATAATATCGTATCATGACCCAAGTATCATGATACATATCGTTTTGCGAGGTCCCTTGCCAATACTCACCCCTATCCAGCAGCGGTGAAAAGTTGGCTTGAGCAGTCAGTACCGGAAAGAATTCATTATTTCTTTTATTTACATGCCTGTTTATGCTCTGGCTACATGTTGATTACTGCCACTCTCACTGCTGTTTTCTGTAATAATTCTGTGATAACGGGAGTTTGAAATGACACCAAGGTGCCGCGGCACAATAAATAGGCATGATATCAAAAGCAATCAGCATTGGACATGATACAAATGGAGGGCCTCATCCCAACTCATAAGGCTTTTCATCAGTGGCATGCTTTGTTAGATTATCATCAGCCAGTGTCAGGAGCAATATGCAAGTGGCCACTTACGAATCCCAATGGGATAAGGGCCTATTGGTCTTCATGTTCATGTGACCGGCAGCATATCAATGAGCACTTAACTAGCCAGAGTGGATGGAAGGGAACGAGAGAGTAAATCGGGAACAGAGATTAGCAAAGAAAATAGCCAGGAGGTTTCTGCATTACGTTTCCCTGACAGAAGTGAAAGATGAGTAAAAAAAGTAAACAGACTTACTGCCATGGTCTTTATCTGACAAGAAACCCTTTTAAAGAAATTTCTATCTGATAAGGATGAGGGTTAGTTATTAAATCTTAAAAGCAGGGGGAGGGGGGGGATCAAGGACTGAGGATGACAAAGAGTAAACGAAAAACATCACATTTCTAGCGTATTGCCCCTTTTGCCTTATTTGCTATAGTGGGGATCGATGAACGTATACAGGCATAACCTGGGAAGGGTATACTCTCTCCATTGCTGTCTTATCAAATTGAGTGAAATCATATTGCTTCTATCTCTAAACGCGGCCAAATACTGGGCTTACGCATGCTGATAACTGTGATTGCTCGTCTGTGAAGAGGTCATCTTGCAACCCTCGGTGCATTCGGTCCTTGAATGGAAGAAATTTTGCAGGCAAAATTGTTGTGCAGCTATCTGAACATCCTTGTGGAAGCTCAAAAGTGTCTTTTCTTTTTGCTTTTTAAAACGGGTGTTTCAGGAAGACAACGACCCCAAACACACCAGTGAGCAGCAGCGTCTTGGTTCCAGACCGACCGGATGGAGCGGCTCAATCCCTGGTCCCGGATCCAGTAGGAAACTGGTGGGGTGACCCATGTTCACAGGTGACAGAAGCTCCGTGAACACAGATGTGAAGCAGTTCTCAGAAACAAAGGTTATACAACTAAATATTAGATTTACAGGAAAGGGAAATCTTTGAGCATTTTTCAGTTTATACAGTAAATGTAACACTGATATTCCTTTAAACAGTCTAATATTCACTTTTCTTCAATTTCTCTAAAGTAAACGGTAATTGGTAACAAATTTAATGAGTTTTTCTTCATGTTTTGATTTGGAATAGAATGTGCTCCCAGTCGATTTGTGTTGATGGAAATAAAAGCTATAATAGGGATTTTGATCTTTACTTCCTTTAAAAAAAAAAAAACTTACTGTGATTATTTTTTAACAGAACTGTATATAAACTAAGCATAAAAACCAAAGCAATTTGTGTTTGGTAGATTATTTCTTTGTTGTGACAATGCTTCTTGGCAATAAATCTTAGATGGATGGAAAGCCTGATCATTTCCCTTTTAAATGGTGCCACATTTGTAGGGATTGTAAGTAAGATTTGGCAAATCTTTGGCAAATTTTCATGGGTACAACCCTCATACTCAGCTCTGCTGCTCATCCCACAAATGCATGGTCCATAGAAATAAAAATGTCCTCACAAATGGAAATAAACAATTTCCACCCGTCTGAGATTTCTTGCCAAGAAACGCTGTTACAACAATAAAAAAATCTACTGAACACAAATTTCATGACTTTTTGTGCTTTGTTGGTATAATACGAGCGTTCTACAAGGATGCAGGAATATTTGAACTTTCCTGCACACGGAAGCTGGATTTACAAATTGTATTTGAAGGGTATTCTACATTAATTCCGTGTATACGCTAGACACATCTGTGCGTAATAGTGCACAGTGCTATTGAGAAAGAGAGTTATGACACTCCTTGATCTCACGAACACACGGTCACATGGTTCACCTGTTCATCAAAAGATCCAAACATCTCGACACTGTCAGTCTGTTTGAATGGATTCGGTCAGGAGGTGCGGCCAAAGCATTTTTTTGCTAAATATTAGCCGCCACGCCGGAGAGGGGATTCCTCTGAGACAGAAAGGGAAGCTGAGCTTCCCATGTTTCCCTCTGCCCTATAATGTCAAAAAACATAAATGACCTAATATGTGCAGTTGTGTTAACATTTCATTGACTATAAATGTGTTAGAACATGTTAAACATGAAGACAAGTTGATTCACAATCAGCTACTTCTTCATAAGTAAAGTAGTTAACTTGTCCGTACATTCCCGTACTGGCTTTTCTGGCCAGTGCATTTCCGAGCATCTCTGGGACTGCATGTAGCATTTTTTTCATTGCTACAAAAAACTCGACGGGACTCTCAGCATCTCTGGGAGTGAATGTAGCTGTGGGTTGGCCTCAGCTGGCCTGGACGCTGATCAGTCCACTTGGTGATTGGTGGGAACGCTGAATGCGGTTTTGACTGACAATTTTGCGAGATATATATACTGTCACGTCTCATGCACGATTTCAATCCATCACGGATTTTGCATGTGAAGTGGAATGACAAGCAGCGACTATTTGTTGGCATTTCTACAGCGAAATATTTCATTTCTTACATGGTAAATAAATCACACTCATTGAATATAATTGTTCGTATTATAAATAATTAACAATTTCTTGTTCCATTGTTCTAGTTTTAATAAATATTCGATAGCAGTCAGTCATATTTGGCTAGGTCTGAGTGACCAGCCAGCTAGCACTAGGCTACCCATGATGGCAGACGACGCTGCTAACATTGTCCACTCGATTTTGGCAAAGCCACAGACCATTTTCTAGAAAAGGAACAAAGGGCAGAATTTACATATAAATAAACTCATGTGTTTTTATGACGTACTCTGACTATGAGCCTCCCCTGTTTGAAAGACCAGAAATCTCCACTGCGCTACACGCATTGATTGTTATAAGGAATTTACTTACATGTAATGCTTTTGTAAAATAAAAAATATTTTTATCAGGAGTGGCAGAGATGGCGTCAGTTAAATTTTGGAGGGCGTTCGAGTTGCTAACATGGCTGAACACATTGTGTTGGATTGGAATATTGTGATACTGTACAAATGTAATTTTAGAAACGGTGAGGTTTGATTTTTAAAGCCCTTATATTTTCCTCTGCTTGCTATGACGCCACACCCATGGAAGTATGAATATGATCCAAATGTCCAAAGATTTGGATGAATGTCCACGACACTTCAAGCTCAGGGTGGATCTGGAGCCACGCGAGATCATATTTAATCACTTTAAGTAAAAACCATCTGGTTGTAGATGTGTTGACTGATCAATTTTTGTTCTCTTTGATCTCTCTTTTGAAAAGAAGTTAACTTTGTTTATGTGAGTTCAGTTCCAGCCATGTTGATGCAACGGTTTGAATTTAAAAGAAATAAACATGTGAAAAAAAAAATCAAAAAACATAGATTACTGAAAATGTCTCATTAATCTCATGTGATCTTGTAAATGTGTAAACAGGAGGGCACATAAAGCCGTTTCTGATACCAACATACTTTCTGGATTATCAGCCAGCCTTTCAAACAGAAAATCATACATACATTAGCTATCTCCAGAGTCACGCTGTCTTCTTGCTTTGATAATCTACATTCATGCTGCTGATCTTATCACACGTCACTGACGCTCTCTGGTAAAAGATGTGTAACGCTCATCGAATTAACGAAGAAACAACCCTTCAAAATACAGGCAAACTCAATAGTAATACTTACAATCAGATGCGCTAATGGGGTCACCGCGGCGGAAGGATAACTTTGATGACAAATCTAATATTCGAAAAAAAATAAATAGAAACGCTGATACTTGTTGGTTGACTGAAGCCTACAAGTCGTAACTCTCCGACTCTACGGCGCTGGTCGAGTATATACTTGTACCTGTAAACAGGATGCCCATCTAATGAATACAACACAATGGATTAAGATCCATAAATACGTCGTGTCTGCTCGCAAACAGAAACGCCTTTACAGTCTGAGTGCTGCCTTCGCTGTGGAAAAGTGCATGAATTATAGGACTTTTGTAGCACTTTGACAGCAGTGACTCCTTCAGTTTACAAAGACTAATCCTGTTTGAAATGGCAAGTATGAAGATAAACGTCTCTTCCACGTAGGGCTTTGTTAGAGGGAAGCTTGAGCAGAATATAAGATTTCAGTCCTTTAAAAAATACTCCTCTTTTATTATTGGAAATTAATGCAGCCTGCCAAGAGCTACAGGAGGCTTGGCTGCTGCACTGATATGGAGTGGTACTATCACTCCCCACTGGGGCTGTGCTGGGCCCTCCTGTAGTATTACTTAAACATACGTCTTTGCCCTGACAAGCTTTTTGTTGAGCCATGGCCTCCACGCAGGAGTACGTTAGCTGATCTGAATTTCAAATGAAAATCAATTATTCATCTATGACTAATGCTGACTAATTGTGGACCTTTTTTCTCCTTAATGCTAAGAAAGTGCGACATGATGGGGAGAGTGCACCGACTCTGCGAAGCGTGAGGGTTCTACTTTCCAGAGAAACCGGCGCAGGCAGTGTTTTCTTTTATTGATTCTTCAGATTGTCCAAGAAGGTTGGCATGACTAAAATATTTACCTCGCCCTCAAAAAGCTTTGACTTGGACTTGCTTTGTGCTTGACGGAGAGGCACTTTCAATTAAATCTTAACACTCAGTGCTTTCGGCTGATCTCAAGTTTTTTTTTTACAGTTGGGAATGTAGAACAAGTGTTTTACTAATGGGACATGACTGAACAGGCTTTTCTTTTTCTCTGGCTAGAGTTAGAGCAACATGGAAAGTGCAGATATAACAGTAATGAAATGACGACTAACACTTCACAATAGTAATCACTAGGGGTGTGAAAAAAAAATCGATTTGGCAATATATCGCGATTTTTGCCCGCCCAATATAATAGCGATTTTTCAGCTCCTAATATCGATATCGTCAGTATGTTGTAATGGTTACTTAAATGTGCAAAAACACTAATAATAAACAATAAATAGATTGTTTTGAAGCAAATAGTTTTGACTCAATTTGATATATAGTAACTTGATTTCATCTCTACTTTTAATTGTGATATTAACTGGGTAGAATATCACAATACATCGCGATATCGTGATAATATCGTACCGTAACCCAAGTATCATGATACACATCGTATTGCGAGGTCCTTGCCAATACTCACCCCTAGTAATCACTACAGTTGCATCTATTTCGCCAGGTCAACTTAATGATGAAAAGGACTACCCGGACTGTTGTCAGTAAGCAGTTCAAAAGCCAGAATCTGTGCAGTGATGATGCAGAAAAGTAAACCTAATATCTCCAAGACATCGCCATTTTCACAGAAAAACATGTATTTTTCTGCAAGAAAATGCAAAACCACTGCATATAATACAACGCTCAGGCTGAGGAATAAGAGGATACGGGTATTCCACTGGCCTGAAACCAGTCCGGACCTGTTCCCGATAGTTTGGAGAATCTCTAAACAAAACTCCAAAAACCCTATGCTTCTATAACTTATTACAAAAGAATTAGGCAAAAATAACTCCTGAAGCACCCAATCCCAGAATCTCATCTCATAAAAGAAAGGCAGCTTTGCAAACCTTTTTTAAAACATGTCTTTAAAATAATATATTTACTGCATATTAACATAATAAAGTCAAAGTAAATGTTGGAATACCTCCATTTCTTAAATTTAGCCTTGTCTATATTGTCTCAACTTTTCCTGACCTGGGATTGTTACTTGTTCATCATGCATGACTGCAATAATTGAAAAATAAAGCGGTCCAATCTACTCAGATAGACGTTAATTTTTAGGTGGCAGTTATGTTGTTTAAATTTTTACTGTGTTTCATATTTTCAAAGCTTTTGAGTGCAGTCATTTTAAAATGGCCATCGTTTTGATACCAGAGTCATATTAAAAAATATGTGACAGATGTTCGACCGGCATGCTACTGCCCTAATCGAAGGTGCTGTTACTTCCGGATTGGCACCATTCAGGAACATTTGGGACGCATTAACTTGAGGTAACAGAAAGTTCACATCTTGGTGCACAGTTGCATTTCTTTTTTTTTTAATATTATCAAATCCCCAGTTAAACACCTACTGAGACGTTTGAAACAATCCCATATGTTCATGCAGAATTAACAAATTTGAATTTTATTCAGTAGGAAAGGTTTCTTAAAATGAATACTCTGTTTATATAATTGTAAGATTTACATACTTGTCCTTGTGAGATGAGCATGTCTGCTGTTAACAAAACAAAAAAAGGATGACTTAACATGTTTGGATGAGAGCTCAGGGGAGGGAGGAGGGGCTTGGTCAGGGGGCACAGGTGTTGAGCAGAGGATGGAAACAAGACTCTGTGGACCACAGCCATTACTTTATAACTAATGGAGAAAAAGGTGGCCAACTCCCTGTGGCATGTGTACCCCATGTGAATGAAATGATGGGCCTAAGATAATGGCACAGTAGGCCTATGGCCTCAGGCAGACCAGGAAGGAAGTACATGTGAACGGGGTGATGGAAAAACAAGGTCCATCCTCCAAAAATGAAGTACTTTTTCCGCTGTTGTACTCACAAGAAATTGCTCGCTATATAGACAAAGTCCTACACTGACAACTCCAGTTCCTTCTTGAGCATGCACGCCTGCAGTCCGCGTTTAAAAATAGTGTTTTGTCTGGAGGTGAAGTCTGTGTATGTTCCTATGTGTGGCCGCGTGCCGCCTGCATGCGTCAAACAGCTCTATTTGAGGTGGCAGGCACAGGTGCGCTAACGGCATGGCGGGCTCCAGCAGGTTATTGGCCGACAGATGGAGCAGAAGGCGGGGTGCGCTAGGGGGGAGGACAGGGGTGATTGTAGGGTGGAGGGGTGGAAGTTGGAGAAGTTGGGTGGGGATCTGCCAGGAGCAGCAACTGGCGCATTGAAGCTTTTTATACAGTCAGAATGACCTGGCTTTCTAACGCGATGGAAAAGTGGTTGTCAGTTATGTGAGGGCAAAAAAAAACAGAAAATATTTACCTGCATACTAACTGGAAATACTCAAGTGAGACACCTTTACTGTCACAGTTATTGATTATAACTGCAGGAAAAAATATTGAATACTGCATACGTTTTTATTATCACAAAAAAGAAACAGGACGTTTCTGAATATTTTCCTCCAGTCTCTTGGCACCCTTTCATCTCCACTGCATGTGAAGACTGATCTCAATGGGATTCTTAGCTGTATAGCTTTACTGTCTTATTGATAATTACATCATAGTCTTTTGGCATCTTTGTTTAGAATACACTGACAGGAGAAGCGTCATTCATCAATAGTTGATATAACTGCTCTCGCCCCCTCAATTGGTTTGTTTTATTATTTCTAAATGTTTTTTAAATCATGTAATAAATATTTAACAGTAATATGAAAACATTGAGGATCTAAATGTATTTGTTAATTTTTAATGACCTCTTATGGCCCACCTGCAGTACCTCGACGGCCCACCAGGGGGCCGCGGCCCACACTCAGTGTTGCCAGATTGGGCACTTTCCCGCCCAGTTGGGTTACTTTTGATTACAGCTGGCGGGGGAAAAATGCATGTGGCGGGTATACACAATTTGGGCTGCGTTTTTTTTTATATTGTGAAAACAGCACAACAAACCGTTATTTTATGGTT